>JAMPIV010008053.1:0-140976 GCA_024509875.1 Oreohelix idahoensis | reverse complement strand
GTTTTGGGGAATGTGGATGAGTGATATTGAGAGGGTGGGAATGGAGGGGGATGATTGGGGGAGTTGTTATGGGGGTGATGGGGGGGGTGATTTAATTGGTATGATTGATTGGTTGTAATGGGGAGGTTTGAGGTTTGATAGGGATTATGTGGGGTTTGTTTTGGATGGTTTAGGTTGGTAAGTTGAGATTGTGTTTTTGTGTTTGGTAATGGATGGGGATAAGGGTGGTAGGAGAGTGGGGGGTTAATGTATTGTTTTTGGGGGTGTATTGTAGTATATGTAAGGGAAGTTGGAGGGATGGTGGGAAATGTGGGGGGGGGGATGGGTGTATGGTAGTGATTGTGGGGAGAGTTATTTAGTGATTTGGAGGATATTTGGTGTGTTAGGTATAGTTGTTTTTAGAAAAGGGTGAGGGGAGGAGGTTGAGTTATTGAGGGATTGTGTGTATTGTTTAGGGTGGTATGAGTAGAATGGTATAGATGTAGTGGTTGAAGGTTGGTTGTTTTATGGGGTGGATTGGTGTGTGGGGATGGGTGGGTATGGTGGATGGAAGAATGATCTTCTTATAGCCGACACACTGTCCAGAGTTTGTATTCATAATGTCACATTGGATTCCTTAGCTGATAGAGAGAGCAATGCAGGAGCTGATGCACCTGTAAGATTACCTGAAATACCAGATGTGATGATGGAAAAGATTAAAGCTGAAACTCTCAAAGACAGCGTACTTTAGAGGTTGAAGTCGACCATTTTGCATAGGTGGCCTACAAAAAAGTCTGATGTACCAGCTGAGCTTATGCCTTATTTCGACATTCGTGATACGCCGACAACAGAACAAGGCATAATACTTAAAGGAGAGCGTATTCTTATCCCAAAAGCACTGAGGCCTGAAATCAAGCAAAAGCTACACGCTGCTCATCTTGCATTTGACAGCATGATGCGCCGGGCCAGAAGTTGTCTGTTTTGGATCGGCATGACGGCTGAGATTCGACACATAGCTGACAGTTGTCCAAAATGTCAAGAAACGAAGACAAGGAATACTAAAGAACCTTTAAACCAACACTCAAGAGGTTTATCACCCT
Source organism: Oreohelix idahoensis (assembly GCA_024509875.1). Taxonomy (NCBI): domain Eukaryota; kingdom Metazoa; phylum Mollusca; class Gastropoda; order Stylommatophora; family Oreohelicidae; genus Oreohelix; species Oreohelix idahoensis. Next base: position 139,897 of record JAMPIV010008053.1, on the reverse strand, counting down.
GGGAGAAAGTTGGCACTGACATCTTTATTATAGAAGGCCGATATTATCTAGTCCTGATTGACTACTTCTCCAACTTCATTGAAGTAGACTTTCTACCTACAATGACAGCACAGTTAGTTATCAGGAAATTGAAGTCTCATTTTGCTCGTTATGGTGTCCCCAAAGTTATTGTATCTGACCAAGGTACTCAGTTTACGTCTGCACAGTTCAGATCATTTACTGCTAGATGGGGAATACTTCATGTTAAATCAGCACCAGGTCACCATAAAGCCAATGGATTAGCTGAATCTGCTCATCAAGGGTATGATGAGAAAGACTGTTCAAAATAATACAGATGCATGTAAGGCACTACTTGAACTTCGTAATAGCAGAGACAAGGGTTTGATCAAAGTCCAGCAGAAATACTGTTCAACAGGAAACTGCGTACACTGATACCTTCTGCAGTGAAACCCGTTGCATCTCACAGTAGAGTTATTGAAAGTAGAGGCAAGAGAGACAGATCAGTGAAGAAGTATTATGATAAAACTGCTCATGATCTGCCCAAGTTGTCTCACCAGCCAGTCTACTATCAAGACCCTGAACAACCAAACTGGCAACCTGGAAGGATTGATAAGAGGCTTTCTGAAAGATCTTATCTCGTTGAAGGGGAGAATGGAGGTCAATATGTCAGAAACAGAATTCATCTAAGACCTAAAACAACACCTTTCACACCTGATCCTGAGGACCTGGAAATTGATGTCTCCTCTCCAGTTCTACCCGAGCAACAGGTTGTTTTGCCAGACATGGAGAACACTAGTGAAGTGAACAGTTCCAATCCTCCAGAAGTTAATCCTTCAACCCCAGTTACTTCTAGTCCTGGCAAAGAACAGAGACATTCTTTCCTACCATCTTGCTCTAAGAGACCTCAAAGAGATCGCAAGAAACCCTCTTGGATGAATGACTTTGTTCACTCATAAAGAAGGGGGGAATGTTGATGTATATACACTGTTTCGATGTTTAGTTTTGTTCAATACTAGAGTTACTTGCCCTTATGCTAACTCTTCTGTTCCCCTTCTTACTACTTCCTACTTCTAAGATGGCGAATTAAACATGTCGAGTTTGTAACCTGAGTTCAAGCTTCGTAATTAAGCTTCATAACGTGAGAATGTATGACAGCCAGCCACGTCTCATTATATTCTACAACATTTACTATATAAAAGAGTAAAGATCAACTATATATATATATAGAAACACCAATACAAGATGTAGAATCATACACATATCTTGGCAGTAATATAGACAAAGTTGGAGGGACAGACAGCGATATCAAAATAAGAATACAAAAGGCAAGAGGAGCTTTCATTGCATTGGGAAATATATGGAAATCAAGAGAAATAGGATCCAACACGAAAATAAGAATCTTCAACTCAAATGTGAAGTCAGTCCTATTGTATGGCTCAGAGACATGGAGAACAACAAAGACAACAACCAAAAAGCTACAGACTTTCATAAATGGGTGCTTGCGTAGAATAGAGGGATTAAAATGGTATGACAAGGTTACCAACGTGGAACTGATGACAAGAACTAGACAAGTGCCAGTGGAACAAGAAATGAGAAGAAGACGATGGCGATGGATAGGACACACCCTGAGGAAACCTGTTGATAGCATTACAAGGCAGTCCTTGTTCTGGAACCCCCAGGGCAAGAGAGGCAGAGGAAGACCAAGAAGTACATGGAGAAGAGAGTTGAAAACAGAGGTGAAAATGATGAAGTGGAGGGTTATGAATGAATATATATATATATATATATATATATATATATATATATATATATATATATATATATATATATATATATATATATATGTATATATATATATATATATATAGAAGAGGTGTTAAGAATAGACAGACCTAGGGAACTGCATAATATAGTCAAGCAATATTTATCACAAACAAATGTTAATATTAGTGTCTGGGAATGTGAAGGTCTGATGCTGTTCTTACAATGCATATGACTTTTAACAGATGAAAGTCAATTAAATATCTGTTAAAGTCAGTTATATAACTGAAGCGACCAGGCCTTTACACCCCTCCATTTTAATATAATTCTTGTTCAGAGTTTCATCTTGATTTTGTTTGTTTTTTTTGTTTATTTATTTAACGTATTAGCATAATTGTGATTGTCCCTATTTACAATGATTTGACAAATGTGATGCCACTTTCTCATCGGCAGTTGTTCATATTATTTGGAATTGAAAACAATATATATATCCTAATTATAACCCATCAGAGGTTGAACGGAATATTTTTCTTCATTAATTAAAAAAAAAAAAAAAAAACTTACTCGACGCTTATTAACCTTCTAGCCCTGGTATTGTCCGGCCGAAAATAGCGTCTACGTCGTTCAGCCTCGTTTTCGATTCTGACATAGTTGGCGTCACTCTCTATGAAGAATCTAGGGCACTAGGTCAGACCACACAAGACAAAGACCTTAATAAGGTGTCTAGTAAATGATAGAAGACTAAGAACAGTTAGTACAGGACAGAGGGTAGGTTTTAGTATTTTATAAACATTTATAACACATAAGAAAGAGAAACACGAGGCCTGTAAACATTAAATAAATATTAGACAAACATAATGGTATGTTTTAATGCACGTTGGTAAATAACAAGCACGCTTCTATATGGCATTTTTTCTTTAAGTACAAGGTTCTCATTAGCCTAGATACTGAGATTCTTTTGTAAGCACTTTTGTGTTCATTAACTTTTTTTTTTATTATTATTTGATTGGATTTCCTTTTTGGCTCTCAAGACCTGACCTTTAAAAAAAAAAAAAAAAGCAGCATTAACAAAGTGTATACAATTCGTCAGAAACTTACATAAAAGTCTGTGAAAATAATTTCTGATTTGTTTCTACGATATGGTTTGTTTCAATCGAAGTTTGCTTTTTAATGTCTCCTCCGTTAAATGCCGGTTCTTGCTTTTATCCTATAAACTAAATGGGTACGGAAGGTCCTGGTAAGTTGTTAGTAAAAGTACTGACGTTTTTTCTGCGAGCAGATTAACTCTAAAGTTGTTCACCCTGAGTGTGTTGTTACATGTCTTCACGAAAGCTTATCCACGCCAATTTGTCAGATGCACTCATTAATCTTTGTCTTGCGCTGAAAATTCGTCCGATCTCCAGGCGTTTAGTGAAATATTTCGCTAAGTTTCTGACACATCATCGGGCTACAGCCGAAAAAAAAAACAGTCATATTTTTGCACACTTTCCTAGCAAAGTTCGCGCACTCCTAGTTCTGGGTTATGAAATCAAATGCGTCAACGCAAACGAACTCCAAGATATTTCAGTTTCTTGAAGGTTCTCGGGTAATTCTGTTTCTGAATAAACACTGGCAGAAATGTGTGAGTTAGGTCGGGCAGGAAGAATAGGCCTACAGGAAATAACAAAATCTGGAAGAAAAATGAAGTCCTAAGGACAAAAGGCTAAACAGACGGGAAGAAGACAGCACATGCTAAACGGATTATCAATTCACTTTACTGAATTACATTCATCTTCTTTATTTACTCAGCCCTCCAAGGAGCATAGGCCTTCAACAAACGTATGCCAGGTCTTCCTGTCCTGTGACATCAGCTCATTGCCTTCTTTATCCTCTTTATGTCTGTCACCAGCTCTCTTTTCCATGAACTCTTTGGTCTTCCTGTACTTCTCTTACTCTAGGGATAACAGACTTTGGTCTTCCTCTACTTCTCTTACTCTAGGGATAACAGACTTTGGTCTTCCTCTACTTCTCTTACTCTAGGGATAACAGACTTTGGTCTTCCTCTACTTCTCTTACTCTAGGGATAACAGACTTTGGTCCTCCTCTACTTCTCTTACTCTAGGGATAACAGACTTTGGTCTTCCTCTACTTCTCTTACTCTAGGGATAACAGACTTTGGTCTTCCTCTACTTCTCTTACTCTAGGGATAACAGACTTTGGTCTTCCTCTACTTCTCTTACTCTAGGGATAACAGAACAAGGACTGCCTTGTAATGCTAACATCAAGTTTTCTCAATGTGTCATTGTCACGAGATTTATTCCCATTGCTCTGCAGTGATGGTCCAACAGTGATCAAAATTCAGAATATCTACTGAGGGTATTCAAAGGTGTCTACCTTTTGCTCAAGATTACACTTGGCAGAGATGTGAATTCAAGAACGGTTTTTCAATCCTTGGGAGCCTCGTAAGAAATCAAGTAGGCCTATTACGGCTGATAGGATCCAGGCTATGTAAACTTTTTATCTTCCCAGATCTTCTATGAGTTAGGATTTTTGCTTGTTTTGGTGAGTCCCCAGCTAATTTAAACTCAGTAAAATATTACTTTAATAGCTCTGTTATAGGTATTTAAACTGACTGAGACAAACAAGTGCAGTTCACTCAAAATAAAAAAAAAGATTAAATCAACTATAAATTTGTATATTTACAGATAAACAAATTTAATAGTTAATTATTGTTACAAATTGTTAAATTGATAAGGTTGGGGTAAGTTACAAACAGTCATTTAAATTTCATCACCTGGAATGATCTTAGTAGATGATGATGTTAACTATTTGTAGCTGATGATGTTAACTACAATAGACAAAAGTTTGACAGACTTATTTGGAAATTAAACAAAAATAACTGGTAACACATGCCTTTCTTGAGTCATGAGAGACTGACATAAACTACATTAGAACAAACAAACTTTATTTTCAAAAGGTTAAGAATTGGGCACACATGCCTATCTAACATTCTGCCCTTCCTCTCTGTTATCTTACTTACTTACTTAGTCGTTCCCCTTCTACCATGAGGTGTAGAGGTTTGGAAGAGAGAGCGCCAGACTATCCTATCGGCCGTCTTCCTCCTGGCCTGGTCCCATTCTAGTCCTCGATCCCTCAAAGATTGTCTAACGTTGTCCTCCCAGCGGACTCTGGGTCGTCCTCGGGGGTCTGGATCCTTGGCTCTTTGTTTCCCATGCTTGTCGTGGTATCCGATCTTCTCCCATTCTGCAGACATGGCCAAACCATCTTAATTGGTACTGTTCTACTTGGGTCTGCAGGGGGTAGGATTTTAGGCCTTGACGTATCGTCTGGTTGCGTACCATGTCTCTTCCTGTTACTTCAACCACCTTCCTCAGATACCTCATTTCTGAGGTTTGGATCTGGCTTTTATGGGTTGTAGTCATTGCCCATGACTCGCATCCGTATGTCAAGACTGGGACATAGGTGGAGCGGTATACAGCCATCTTCGTTTTCTTACCAACCTCTCTCTTGCTGAGGAATCCTCGATTTATGGCCTGAAAAAGTCTCCCAGCTGCTGCTTTTTGAGTGGCCAACTCTTCTTTGATGCCTCCCTTTCGGTCTATAATAGCTCCGAGGTATTTAAAGTGGTCGACCTGCTCCAGGACCTGTTCTCCCAGCTTAATCTGATGTTTTCTTTCTTCTCGTGATATCACCATGGATTTTGTTTTAGAGCTGCTTATGACCATCCCTCTCTTCTCCAGCTCTTCCTTCCATACTTGCAGGTTGGATTGGAGATGCGCCTCTGATTTAGCAATCAGGGCAACATCATCAGCAAATGCCAGCTCCGAAATATAGACCTGTCTCATCTTCCAGTACCCCACTGAATACTTTCTTGTTATCTCCTTACATGCCTTGATGACATCGTCCATAAGGAGTATGAAGAGGTAAGGTGATAGGATATCACCTTGTCTTACACCAGTGGTGGTCCTGAACTCTTCTGACTTATGGTTTGCTGTCCTCACATAATTTCTGCAAGACTTGTAGAAGCTCTGTATAGCATGAATCAGAGGTGCTGGAATATTCTTCCTTGCCAAACAGTCCCAAAGTTTACTCCAGGGGACCCTGTCAAACGCCTTTTCCAGATCTATGAAACAAAGATGCATCTCACTCTTATACTCAAGGGCCTTTTCACTCAGCTGTCTGAGTGTGAAGATTAGGTCTTGAGTACTTCGGTTTGCTCGAAATCCGCATTGGACCTCATCCAATTGTAACTCAGCTAGGCGTCGGAGTCTCTGCTCTAGGATTCTAGAGTAGATTTTACCAGGGACACTGAGAAGGGATATGCCTCTATGGTTTCCACACTGTCGATTGTCACCCTTTTTGAAAATTGGTGTTATGATGGCAATCTCCCAATCCTTTGGTATGGTCTTGTTGTACCACGCTGCCTGTAAAACCCTTAAGAGTAATAGGTCACCTGATGCTCCCATGAACTTAACCATTTCTGGTGTTATACCATCATGCCCTGCTGCTTTGCCCATCTTGATTTTCTCCAGTGCTGCCTTCAGTTCTTCCATCTTTATGTCATCTTCACCATCATTGGTTTTCTCTTCTGTGCTAGTGTTTATCATTTCAGATGCTTCACCATGCTCACCATCCAGGAGTTCTGAGAAATATTCTTTCCATCTTCCCATTACTTCCTTCGGGGCAGTAAGCAATTTGCCTTGCTTGTCCTTTATAAATTTGAGAGGGCATTGTTTTTCCTTCCTCATGTTCTTTAGGGTCTTATAGAACAATTTCTGGTTTTCTTGTGCATCTTTTTCTAGCTTTTCTCCAAATTCTTCCCAGGACTTCTGTTTTGCTGCTAGCACTTTGTTCTTTGCTTCTGTTCTGAGTGTCACATATTCTCTATATTTTTCCATTTGTCCTGTTGTGTTTTTAGCTCCTAAGTATTGTTTCCATGCCATTTTCTTCTCTCTTATTTTCTCTTTGATTTCCTCTTTCCACCAAGGTGTCCTCTTTCTCTTGTTCCCAAGTCGGACTTCACCGCATGCTTCTGCAGCAGCTGTCTTTATGATATCCTTGAATTTAATCCAGAGGGTTTCCAAGTCATCAGGTTGTTCTTCTGTGTTGCTCACCGCTGCAGCAATAAGCCCCTGATATCTGGTCTTAATTTCTGGCTCTCTCAGCTTGTAGGTCCTAATGCTCATTTCTCCTGCTCGTTTACTTGGTTTCTTGCGTGATGTTGGGCAGTTCCTAGGTTGAGCAACTCTTTCAGTTGTTCTTTTGATTGTTAGCAGGCCTCTCTGTTATCTTGCATACTATTTCCTTTCATTCACACATGTATTTTGAGCATTATTTAAGCAAGCAACATTATCAAGGTAAAATAATAGAATAAATTTAGAATATCCAATTGTGATAACATTTAAGTTTGTTTTTAAAAAAAAAATATAAAAGAAAGTAATGAAACAAAAAAAAAAAATAAATAAATAAATAAATAAAAGACAACCAAACAAAATACAAACCATTCATACAGTAAATTAGACAATCACTCAAAACATAATCAGATTATGGTGGCATATAATAAGAACTTGTGACATATCGGGAATCAATTCTCCAACTATTTAGTGTGTTAATATATGGTCACTACTTCCTAATTTGCTATTTCTGGTTCGGGACCTCAAGACACAGCAATAGAGACCGCAGTCAGCGACTCATAGCTTGACTGCCTGCGTCAGGACCAGTGAACTGGAAACAGTCTGCAGCTGTGCAGGCTGGCTGAGCGAGTGTGGATCGAAATGGGAAGGCAAACCCGGTCCTAAAAAATGCCGTGCAGAAGTCGGATGTGTCGACCAAAAGGTGCAGATATCACAGCTACGTTGTAAACAGACACAACACAACCACCGTCCTTTTCAGGGCGAACGAAGAAGAAGAAGAAGAAGATTTATGGTTCTATTCATTATACCAACTTAAATCAGTTTGTAGAAGTTAAAATTTTCTATTATATGACACATTACTGTCCTGAATTCCAGAGCCAGGTGTGACTTTTCAGCACTATCTATATTAGATAAAAATGAAAGTATTAATACAAATTTAATAACAGGTGTTTATCAGTTATATTTCCTGATATTGTCACCTGAAGTCACAATATGAGATATCATTGATAGAACCTCTTGTGTTCACAGATTTCACAAGATTGAGATTGCTACCATCTTATTGTAGCGTTGATGTTTGCCCAAGCTTGTTGTAGTTATAACTGTGGTCTATATGTCAGATGTATGCTAATAATATCGACTTTAATGTCCCTGTCCTTCATTGTGTGGTCATTTTCTCTGTGCTCTGTCTCATTTTCCCATGTCTAATTTACTTGCTTTATGCGATTCTACCCCCGCACCAATACACATAGCAATCGTGTTTACTACTTCTATTCCAAACAAGGTCAGATCGGAAAAACAAAATGGTTCTTAATGTATTTAAGTTAGAACTGTGCGTCTACACTCTGTCGACTTCTCTGCACATATTTCTATTTATATTCTCTAAATCAGTTCTGTTGATTTTTTTTCTATGTGACTTTTTCTCTATGTCTAAAGTGTTGTTATTCCCTTTTAAGAATAGTTTTTGAAACACCAGAAATAAACCCTTATTGTGATAAAGACCACACAAGAATGTCAGATTTCCCTAGTGTATCACTCTTCCTTATATTTTCAGGTTGTTAATGTTTTTCACCATTATTTTAAAAAAGAAAAGAATTTGAGTGAAATTTCTTGTGATATCAATATCTAAAATAACCAGCATGCAACAAATTGTCTAAGATTTTGTACCTATAATTCATTTTTCTTTTCAGACTGCAACAAAAATATGGAACAGAAGATCCCATTCCTGGATCAAAAAATAAAACAGGACATCAGTACAGATTTTAAAGTGAATATTCTTTTTAATACTTGATAACAAATTTTTATACAGCCAAAGTGAGTTAAACTGAGAAATCTGTTAAAATATTGTCCATTTAAACATTTTATGACTTATTGCTAGGTTCTGTGCATTTTTTTTTCTATAACAATGTAGTTTATGTAAATATAATCTAACATCTTCATCAAGGACATAGGCATAACCAGTTGAGAAAAGAAAGTAATTTAAATACGTAAAAATGTATCATGTAGTTGTCAAACTGGGGCAATGTTAAAGACTGAAGTGGTTTGTTTAAAACTTGAATATGTTCAATATTTTGTTTTCAGGGACACACAGTGAAGATAGAAAGTGAAGGTGAGGAAGATGTTCCTGCAGGGAGAGAAGAGAGTATGAGAAGCATTTCCACATCTGTATATCCTGCTGTGGACAATTTACTCAGTAATGCTTTAAAATTTTTTAACATAGATGTAACGTGCTAAATACTCATATGTTACCACTTTCAACAATTTAGTAGCATAATAAGTGTCATTTATACACATCCACCACAAACATAGTAATTTGTTTGTACCCTATATGATCACGTTTGTGATTTATTTCTTTTACATTATTTTTTTCTTTTGCGGCTACCTTCAGTCCAGACCCAAAAAAAATCCTTTGCAGCAAATTTTACATGTTTGGGGCAGTGGCGTACTGAGGATTTTTAGCACCTGGGGCGAGCCAGGAAAAAATGCATCCCCGATCACCGCCAGATAAAAATTCATGTTCACTTTGTAGACAAATCAAAAGACAGTTTAAAAGACTATATCAAGCACTGTCTTGACTTTTAAATTCTATTAAGAAGACAAGGATGCATTATTGGGAAAATATGAACCAGGCCAGGAGGAAGACAGGCAATATGATAGTCTGGCGCTCTCTCTTCCAAACCTCTAAGGGGAACGACTAAGTAAGTAAGTAAGAAGACAAGGATGAATTACTGGGAAAATATGAAATTTAAGAATTGGGTAAACACAAAAGAAAAGACATAAACCACTTTTTCTAATGATGATTGCTTGATGTAAAGGTATATAGAGGAGCAGATGTAGTATCAGATCATGATCTTCTGTTAGCACCATCTTTTGTTCGAAAAACAAAATAAAACTACAAAAATTGTATATAACGTGGAATATGTAATAAATCAAGAAACAAGAGACATTGTTTCAATCACAGTATCTAACACAAAGCAATTATTCCAACAGCTGGATGATGAAGCAGATACAGAAGACCACTGGCAACAAGTAAAAATACATGAAATGAGACGTGAAGAGGTACTGGGAAAAAGAGAACAGCAGCACAAACCATGGATAACAACAGAAACCATAAAGAAGGTAGAAGACAGGAAAAACAAGAAAGCAGATAAAACCACAAGCTCCAAGGCTCATGAAGTGTACCGAGAAGAAAACAAAGAAGAAACATCAAAAGGAAGTATATTGATGAGTTGGCAAGGGAAGCAGAAGAAGCTGTACAACAACACAAAGAAGCTAAGAGGGAAATAATAATAATAGCCCCTTCAGTCATAACTGACTATGGGTATGCACACCTGAGGTGACAGCTCTAAGCTGCTTATTTTCCTGATGCTCCTTTCAACGTTTTCTTTTCTCTTTGGTTTGTTGTGTGAGCTTCTTTTCGCCCAATCTGAGGTGATGCCATAAATAGCATCGCCACTTTGTGCGATCGGCAGCTTCATCCTCCCACGTTGCTGGATTTATGTCTAGTGCCCTCATATCTCTCATGCACACATCTTTGAACCTCAGCTGCGATCACCCAAATGTTCTTTTGCCATCTGCTTGTTTCCCATAAAAGATATCTTTCGGGATTTGACCATCTTCCATGCAGCAGTCATGGCCAAGCCAGCGTAGTCTGTGTTGTCTAAGTATTGTATACATGCTTTGAAGGACAGCACGTGACAACACATTGACATTTGTCACTTTATCTTTCCACGAGATGCCGAGGATGTGGCATAGACACCATAAATGGAAGGTATTGAGCCTTCTTTCTTGCTTAAGGGGAGGAGCTACATTGAAATGCTATTTTTGTTATTAATTGCTGAATTTCAATGAAAATGCACAGACTTAACCTACATCAATACTAGATACGCAAAATGAAGAGTTTGATGGCACTGCACCACTGGTTGCCATAGAAACCGGCCATATTGGATTCTATTGTTCTATTTCAATTTGCTAAGGCTTTTTCATTTATTAAGCTATGAATACCAAATTTGAACACAACGTTTATCATTATATTTTAAACCTTTTCGTGTGATGGATTTTTGATAACTTTAATACAAACAAAGTTGTAGGACTTTGAAAATAGTGTCTAAAAATAGTTACCAATTTTACTAAATTTTACATTGCTTTTTGCAATTAATCAAAAGTTTGATCAGATACATAAAATCCATCACATAAAAAGTTTTAAAAGATTATGGGCAATGTATGTGCCAATTCTTATGTCAATTAATACATAAGTGTGGAAGTTATGAAAAAATTAGTATGAGAAAAATATATTTCTATAAAATCACATTTTTCGATATAATTAGAATATAATTAAATAAGTATGTAATACTACAGCAAAAAAAATAACTTACTTGTCATTCAGAACATACCAGCCATATATCCAGCTTCTTCTGCAGCTTCTTGTCTGGCTTTCTGTTGAGATTTGTGCCTAATTTCCTTCCTTTTCTTAGTGTGGTTTTCTGCCATTTTAGAGCTGAGCACGAGACGTTTATGCTTTTTTGCTCCTGTCAGTCAACAATCCTCTTTTCCACTGTTCAGCCCCAGGACTTTCTTAAAAAATATAGCAGCCTCGGGTCCTTCATTAAATTCAGCAACTGCACTTAGAAGGCAGAATTCCACGTGCTTTTGTGAATGGAAGATATGCTTTGGCACTTTACTCCAAATAACTGAATGAAGGCTCTCATTTGAGTTTTGGGTTACCTTTCTTTCACAGCGGCTCAACAGTTTCAGATTTGTCAGCCTGTCTTACACTGGTGTAAAATGTCTGTTCAACAGCTTAAAGTCCAGGGGCGTATGTATACGTTTTTGATGCCCAAAAGCATACTCATTCCTAGATAAGGCTGCTTTATAGAAACACCAAGAGTCTTGGCTAGTAGGACAAAACTGATGCTGGGGATAGTCATCAGTTGAATAGCAATGATGTATGCTAGCCATAATAGCATTCTTCATATCAGCTGCAGTAGCATGTTGCCTGATAGCCCTGGAATAATAAATGCCAAGCATTCGGATGGCTGCATCTGTCAGACGGCCACGTCCTCTAAGCGTAGCTGTTTGCTTGCGGCAATCAGCAACTAAATTACGAAGAGCTGTATGCATTCTTTTTCCTACATGATTGATACACTCTTCTTTGATGATTTCAACATTAGGGCCATATGGTTTAATTTCCATGATCTTATTGAATGCTTTGCTATCACCATCACTTAACATGGTGGTGTAGCAAAATTTGTGTCGTGTCACAGACTGGCTCCATAAAACACTAGCTGCCTCAGCCTCCATCACACCTGAACTTCCTAGAAAGAAGAAAAGGTATGAATTAGTAACACTTAAAATAATGATGTAAGCAAACATTGAACGCTTTCCTTTACAATGTAGAAGCAAATGTAGTACAATGGAAGCAAAGCAAACACATGATGTAAGTAATAAATTATGTTACTAAAACTGATACTTATGGAGAAATAAAAATTACATTAATTTAAATTTTTAGACAAGGAGAAGGAGAAACCAAAAATAAGATTCAGAAGTAAATACCTTCAAAATTTATATCACATCCTTGCTTCACATGCTCCTCTTTCCATTTGCTGAAGTTTCCCGGGGCTTCCTTCTGGTCCAAGAACCAGTTGTAGCACATGTCTGACAGTATTTTGAAAGCAGATGGGCATCTATAACGAGACCTGTCAAGATCTGCACAACACAACCAATACCAATTTTTGAACTGTGGCCCCTTGTGAGCCAGCTGCCATCAAAACTCACTCCAATATTCATAATATATTCATGATATGGTTGATTGCTCTGAGCACAGTTTACGCTGTGTGCTAGCTTAGCAGCGTGATCAAATATTAATTTTGCGAGTTCTGGTGTTTGCAAATAAAATGGGGCAAAGTCTTTTACAGACAGGGGGTATGATGTGTTGGTGTTGTGGGTAGTGGGTTTCCCCCCTTGCTTCACCCTAGGCCTAGTGAATTCTTGTTCATGAAAGGAGCGACCATTGCGGTGTTATAGTCTCTTGGCCTAGCAAAACCTCTCATACCCCCAAGATCGTTGTGCGTGGTGAAGAGCCACACCCTCCTCGAGGTAGTCCTGGTAACTGAGGGTGCGAATCCTCAGGCTAAACACAACGGATCTAGAGGAGCAAACCTCGATAATAAAACCGGTGCACTACACCGTACAAGCCCTCTGTGGGTGGGAAGGAGCCAGATGGATACTGAACAAGTCTTGGGAGTGGGAATGAGTGTGGACTGCTCCCTGAAGATCGGAACCCATCGTACAGGCACAGAGACTCAGGACGTGATGATCCTATTGCCTTCAACTCTTGGTCACATGCCTAGAGCCTCGGAGAACTCGGCGTAACCAGCAGGCAATTTGGTGGCGGGGAAAGAGCACTGTGAGCCCTACCTTGGCTACATATCACAAGGAGATGCAGAAACACCCCCTTTATCTCCCCCAGAGCTGGCACAGTACACTTCTGGTGGTAGGAAATCCACAGGCACCCCAGCATCACAATGCCATGAAGATGACAAAGTTAAAATTTACTAACTCAAACCTGGCAGAGCAAGTCCTCCATCAGATGCGGCCGATGCTGGGCCCACTGGCGTGTGGACACGTCCCGATCCCCATCGAGACTTGCCCGGGGAGCCCACCCTGGCTCAAAAAAGCAAAGAAGGCCACTCTCCAAACCTCTGATGTCTTGCGGGCAGTGTTAGGATGTGCAAGAACATGGACAGGAAGACTCCAAAACTTCCCCACTGAAGACACGCCCACGACGACCGTTGCCTCAATTGGCTGTGTGTGGTGTACCCGGAAACGGGGCCTCCCAGTACTGAGGCACAGTTAAGTCCCCGATGTCACTTATCGGTGCAGAGTTGAGAGAGATGGCTGAGCATCACAATCCCCCCTGTGTTGCAGCATGATGAGAACCCAGCATTGCACACTAAGCTTGGGGGGATCACTTGGGCACCAGACTTAATACTGGCTCTTGACTGGATGGCCGCATGCAGGAGATTTCTACAATGGAGAGATGGCAGGTGGTGGGTATCTGGAAGTGGCTCTGTGCAGGACGTGAGAATTCCTTGGGAGAGCCCAGAACCAGAGCACAGCATTGTGCAAGCTCTGCATAGTTGGAGAGCCCCCCCCCCCTGGATGACAGGGAATGCACAGTGTGCCACCCCACCTATCCCCAACTGCTAACTTAGAACCAGAAGTGGGGTCCTCTGTATGCGTGCCAGGCCAGGATAAAATGCCTGGGAAAGAGACTGGAGCTCAGAACTCCCTAACTCAAAGTTGCAGGATGGCAGAAAAGCCACGAGAAAGACAGGTCTATTTTGTAGATAATGCAACCATACGAGCTCAGACGCCGCCTCGGTAAACAAGGTCCGCGCAGAGCAGTGACACCCCCAGGCTGCTTGCAAAAAGTCTACTACTGGGAACATAAACAGATTAGGGATGAGCCCACTCTCCCGTTGAAGAGGTGCTAAAGTCGTAGATACTGGGCCAGAAGGAAACCACAGTATCACGCAACTCGCTTTTTTTTTATGGATGAGTACACCATCAAATAAATCTCGTACTGGTGCTCACCCTGTGGAGCTCCACCAGGCAGGTGCAGTGCTGGGCTCTGAGCCTCGACAGAGCCCACCCTCAGCTACTGGAGGACCCTCTAGACCATCTTGTGGAGTCAGCAGACGGCGGAGGAGAACTACTGACCGAAACAAAACAGAAAAAGAGAAACCCAGAGTGCCACTTGTCATGATGCACTGGAATGCAGAGGGAGTGAACAGCAAGCAGGCTGGATACAGCAAAAAGACAGAGCTGGAAAACATCTTGTATGAGAAGCAAGTCAGGGTTTGCTGTATCCAAGAGACTCACTTGAAAGCAGATCAAACCTTTAAAATAAGGGGATATCAATGCTTCAGATCCGACAGACAAGATAGACGAAAAGGAGGAGTACTTACTCTTGTAAGGAATAACATTCATGCACACGAAAGGAAAACCTACATGGATGGAGCAGAATATCAGCTGTTGCAGATAAAGGTAGACAAGATGGAAATAGAACTCCTGAACTATTACTGTCCAAACAACAAACCCCTGAGTCTCAGCTCTATACAGGTACCAGCCACCAACTTTATAGCAGTTGGAGACTTTAATAGCCACTCCCAGAGCTGGGGCTATAACCATCTAGATCACAGAGGTGAAGAGGTTGAAACATGGCAAGATGATCACTCCCTAATCCTAGTCAATAATGCCACAGATACTCCTACCTTCTACTCCAGAGGATGGCACACAACTTCAACACCAGATCTTGCCTTCGCCACCCCAGATATAGCTGGATCTATTAGTAGAGAAGTAGGAGACCAACTAGGGGGAAGCAACCATCGCCCAATCTTTCTTACTGTCCAGAGTGCAACTCTCAGTACAGGCCCAGCCATTACAAGATGGAACTACAAAAAAGCCAACTGGGGTTTATTCAGGCATCAGGTAAACACGCTGCTGTCTACCCTCAAGGTACAGAACAGAGACATTAATGAAGTGGTAAAAGACTTCAACAAATGCATACTACAAGCTGCAAAAGAAACCATTCCCAAAGGATGCCGGCATAACTACATACCATACTGGTCCAGCACACTCCAAGAACGTCAGGAAGCTATGGACAGGGCTAGAAAAACGGAAAAGCTGGAGAACTAAAACGGCATCGCTGAACCTTGAGAAAGATGGCAGGAAACTTTGGAGATTAGTCAAGTCTCTAAATGAAGAGCGTTCCTCACCTAGGCAGACTATCACATTGGATGAAGGTGGCAAACTTTTCAGAGGAAAACAAGCTGCAGACCTGTTTGCTAGAAGATACAGTTCAGAAAGCAACTTACCCATTAACATAGGCCATCAGAGAGAGATCTTCTTCTTCTTTCGTTCGCTTGAACTATATTGTCTATATCTGCAATGTTGTTTCTTGTATAAACTTCACTGTCTTTTGTAGTTATTCAAGATATTTTCGAGCTCTAATTTTTTGCTGTAGCCGTCTTTTTTCTATTGACGCCTTCAGCAATCCAGTGCATTATTTTAAATGGTCTTTTCTTTGCTTGGCCAGTAGCTCTATTCTCATGCCTCCTGGCTCCACGGGGCAATTGAGAAGGACCCCCAGTAGTAGGGGTTGGGCCCTTCCGAGGCAGAGGGCCCGGCACTGCGCCTGCATGGGTGTCCGTCACAGGGCGAGTGCCATAACGTTTTGCAGATATAGGCATACTTCCATAGCGCATGTGCGTGGCATCCTGATTGCTGTGGTGCGCCTCTTGGCTGGTTGCCTCCGTCTTCAGCACCTTGACTTGCTAGGGCAGACTGTGGTCTTGCTCGAGTGTAGGAGGGCCTGGCCAGTCTTGGTTTTTCAGCCGCTGATGGCTGTACTTGAGCCCCATCTCCACGTCAAGGAGCTGGCCTCGATGGGGAGAGAGAGATAAGAAAAGAAATACTGGCAACCATGGGACAGACAGATACTCCTGCCCCAATGAGGGAACCCATCACTCTAGGAGAACTACAGAACGCTATTTCCAAGCTTAAGTTCCAAAAGTCACCCGGCCCAGACAAAATCAGCAACGAAATGCTAGTAAATCTGAGCTCAGCAGCAAAGACAAAACTGCTTGAGATATTCAACCACAGCTGGTTGAAAGGAACAGTACCCCAAGTATGGAGAGAAGCCATCACAATACCCATACTAAAGAAAGGGAAATGTAAGACCGAGGCTGCAAGTTACCGGCCAATCAGTCTCACAAGCTGTGTTGGGAAGACTATGGAGCGAATAGTCAACCACAGATTGAAATGGTATTTAGAGTCTGAGCAGATCCTGGTGCCGGAACAAGCTGGATTTAGAGAATGCTACAGTATAGAAGACCAAGTTACTTACTTGTCTCAAGCAATAGAAGATGCCTTCCAGGAGAAGAAAAAGGTCCTAACGATCTGGGTCGACTTCAAGCAGGCCTTTGACAAGGTGTGGAAAGATGGCCTCATTGCAAAACTTAGGAGAAGTGGAATCCAAGGCAACATGATGAAATGGATCCAGTCTACTTGCATAACAGGAGAACTAGAGTCACTCTTGACGGTCTGCAGAGCAGAAAAGTGTTGCTCCATCAGGGGGTACCTCAAGGAGGAGTAATTTCCCCAACACTCTTCCTTGTTTACATCAATGACCTGGTGAAAGATCTCCCCGCAGGAGTGAAAGCTGCCTTATATGCAGATGACCTAGTACTCTGGTGCGCTGATGAAAACGTCACCACAGCAAATTATAGAATGCAGCGGGCAGCAGACATGCTAGTGTCATGGGCAGAGAAATGGCTTATCACAATAAACACAGACAAAACCTCCACAACACTGTTCTCCCTCGCCCCCAAGAACAAAGCAGCTAACATACACCTAGGGACAACCGTGATCAAGGAAGAAAGCTACCCCACCTATCTAGAGGTGACATTTGACCAAAGGCTTACATGGAATAAGCATATTGAAAATGCAGAAGGAAAGGCCCGAAGACGACTAGGCATACTCAGAAAATTAGCAGGTACCAACTGGGGAGCAAATGAATGAACTCTAAAGAAGATTTATAATGGAGTAATAAGACCACACTTAGAGTTTAGCTCAGCAGCATGGTCATCAGCTGCTAACTCACATCTGCAGTCTTTGGACAAGGTGCAAAATCAAGCTCTCAGGCTCATTACAGGAGCCATGAAAACTACACCAATATCAGAGATGCAAAAGGTTGCTGGATTACAGACATTGTCCCATAGAAGAGACACAAAAACCATGATCCAGATGGAAAAGTACAACAGTATGCCAACGCACCCAATGAAGGCAAGACTAGATGATCTGGCATTGGGACATCTAAAGCGTAGCAGCTTTGTGCATCGGGGAAAAAGACTTAAAAGACAGCATCAAGAAGACCTATCCATGAAGACAACACCACTGAAGCCCACCCTATACTCTGTACCATGGGAGCAGCCCAGCAATGCCCTCCAAATTAATACATCAGTCAGTGGTCTCACAAGTGGATATGAGTATAATGATCTGCAAAAATGAACTGCTACACTGAGTATGATCCAAGAAAGCTATCCCGATCAATCATGGATACATGCCTATACAGATGGATCAGCAACTAATGCTGTTAGGAATGGAGGTGCCGGTATCTTTATCTCATATCCTGACAACCACTATGAGACTAGGCACATCCCCACTGGTAAATTCTGTTCCAACTATACAGCTGAGGTTCAAGCTCTAGAGCAAGCTGCAAATATGATTTATAACACCAACTCTGACTGCCACCAGGTAGTCATCCTCACAGATGCACTGTCTGTCCTGCAAGCTCTCAAGAGTGGTAAACTCCCGCATCTGAGAAATGAACTAAACAAGGTAGCTGCCAAAAAGAGAACCATACTTCAGTGGGTACCATCTCATTGTGGTGTACCCGGAAATTAAAAGGCAGATAAACTTGCAAAAAAGGGAGGAGAATGTGAACAAGAAGATAATGAAGTCACATACTTTGAGAAAAAGAGAGCTATCCAGACTATCAGAAGAGAACAGAACCAACCCAAAGACGACTATCACACTCTCGACCGGCAGGGACAGATAACTATTTTGCGCCTCAGGACAGGGCATAACAAACTAAATAAACACATGCACAAGCTACGATTGTCTGCTTCACCACTGTGCACATGTGGACTAAACGAACAAACTGCTGAGCATGTTCTACAGGATTGTCCTCTGTATGACCAGTTAAGAAAGATATACTGGCCCAATGACACAACACTAAACTCAAAGCTATATGGAGCTAAAGAGGAACTTCAAACAACTCAACCGATGATGTATACGTTGATGCAACGGTTTTGTTTGCACAACAATTCACTTTGATTTGTTGAACAAGACCTCTCTTGGCCTTATTATTAATTTCTGCAGACAGCTTCCCATAGCATTCTGGACATGGAAGCTGACTAACAAGGTTACATATCTCAGACATATCAACTATAGTTCTGGAGACCGTATTGTTAGGTGTTGAAGCTTCTTGCACCAATGAGGCACTTAGTTCCAGCTTTTTACAGAACCGTGGTGTGCTGTGGGATAAAGAGGTAGAAGTTGGAGAGGAGTTTGTGCTGGCTCCTTCATTGACAGCTGAAGCTGACAGTATAACCTCAGGTAGACTAGGCTCATTAGGGGGACCATTTGGTTCTGAAAAAAAGTACATAAGAAATAATCACAGCTCAAGAAACATATGTCACATGCTTATAAATACCATGATAATTTATCGTGTAACGTGGAATCATGTTATTTTGTCAAACCAGAAAAATGTGATCACTCTTTACTGCCAATGCGTTTACTAATAGCTTACAAATATATAAATTAAAAAAAATAATAGCTTATTCACATGTGACTTTTTTTAAAAGTATATCATTGAACCCATTACGTGTTATAAGTAGGACATATTGTGTATTAATTCAAGGAAATTAAGTCAGATTTCCAATATCCAAATATAGTACCTTCTTCCCCCCTCCACTCAGTCCTAACAGAGTAAATCAAAACCAAATATACTACTCGTCAAAAGTCAAGGGCCACTTAGAAAAACCTTGGTTGAAACCATAAAACAAATCTGATATAAACGTAATTGGTATCAGTTAAAACGGCATTTATTGAATACCAAATTGACATGTCACGTAAAGAAATGGACACTTACTTACTTACTTACTTACTTAGTCGTTCCCCTTCTACCGTGAGGTGTAGAGTTTGGAAGAGAGAGCGCCAGACCATTCTATCAGCTGTCTTCTTCCTGGCCTGGTTCCATTCTAGTCCTCGGTCCTTCAAAGATTGTCTAATGTTGTCCTCCCAGCGGACTCTGGGTCGTCCTGGAGGTCTGGATCCCTGGCTCTTTGTTTCCCATGCTTGTCGTGGTAGCCGATCTTCTCCCATTCTGATGACATGGCCAAACCATCTTAGTTGGGACTGTTCTATTTGGGTCTGCAGCGGATGGGATTTTAGGCCTTGACGGATCGTCTGGTTGCGGACCATGTCTCTTCTTGTTACTTCAACCACTTTCCTCAGATACCTCATTTCTGAGGTTTGGATCTGGCTTTTGTGGGTTGTAGTCAGTTCCCACGACTCGCATCCATATGTCAAGACTGGGACATAGGTGGAGCGGTATACAGCCATCTTCGTTTTCTTACCAACCTCTTTCTTGCTGAGGAATCCTCGATTTATGGCCTGAAAAAGTCTCCCAGCCGCTGCTTTTCGAGTGGCCAACTCTTCTTTGATGCCTCCCTTTCGGTCTATAATAGCTCCGAGATATTTAAAGTGGTCGACCTGCTCCAGGACCTGTTCTCCCAGCTTAATCTGATGTCTTCTTTCTTCTCGTGATATCACCATGGATTTTGTTTTAGAGCTGCTTATGACCATCCCTCTCTTCTCCAGCTCTTCCTTCCAGACTTGCAGGTTGGATTGGAGATGTGCCTCTGATTTAGCAATCAGGGCAACATCATCAGCAAATGCCAGCTCCGAAATATAGACCTGTCTCATTTTCCAGTACCCCACTGAATACTTTCTTGTTCTCTCCTTACATGCCTTGATGACATCGTCCATAAGGAGTATGAAGAGGTAAGGTGATAGGATATCACCTTGTCTTACACCAGTGGTGGTCCTGAACTCTTCTGACTTATGGTTTGCTGTCCTCACATAATTTCTGCAAGACTTGTAGAAGCTCTGTATAACATGAATCAGAGGTGCTGGAATATTCTTCCTTGCCAAACAGTCCCAAAGTTTGCTCCAGGGGACCCTGTCAAACGCCTTTTCCAGATCTATGAAACAAAGATGGATCTCACTCTTATACTCAAGGGCCTTTTCACTCAGCTGTCTGAGTGTGAAGATTAGGTCTTGAGTACTTTGGTTTGCTCAGAATCTGCACTGGACCTCATCCAATTGTGACTCAGCTAGGCATCAGAGTCTCTGCTCTAGGATTCTAGAGTAGATTTTACCAGGGACACTGAGAAGGGATATGCCTCTATGGTTTCCACATTGTCGATTGTCACCCTTTTTGAAAATTGGTGTTATGATGGCAATCTCCCAATCCTTTGGCATGGTCTTGTTGCACCACGCTGCCTGTAAAACCCTTAAGAGTAATAGGTCGCCTGATGCTCCCATGAATTTAACCATTTCTGGTGTTATACCATCATGCCCTGCTGCTTTGCCCATCTTGATTTTCTCTAGTGCTGCCCTCAGTTCTTCCATCTTTATGTCATCTTCACCATCATTGGTTTTCTCTTCTGTGCTAGTGGTTATCATTTCAGATGCTTCACCATGCTCACCATCAAGGAGTTCTGAGAAATATTCTTTCCATCTTTCTATTACTTCCTTCGGGGCAGTAAGCAATTTGCCTTGCTTGTCCTTCTCCTTCTTTTAGTTTTACAACCATAATGTGCTCCGAGACAAAGTTCCATCCCTTGATACTATCTTTTGATTTTGGGCCACAATGCAACCCACGCCCCCTTTAGCTCTTTCAGATATGGGTACACCACTGTAGAGCAACGTGTTGCCATCGAGATCCATGACTCCTTATCCTTTTTTCTTCGTTTCCGTTATAGCCAGGATTTCTAGTTTTGCTTTCCTCATCTCTTCCACCAGCTCCTCTTCCTTCCCATTTATACTTCTTGTGTTCCAAGTTCCATAAGTCGTAGTCCATAGTCCGTTCCAGTTCGTCGCCTTTAGAATCAGTCCGGTTTTCTCTCTTGTATTGCTCGTAATCATAGTTTAAGACAAACAGGTGATTGGCCTGTTGTGCCTTTGCATGGTGGAGGGGCTGCCTCCTTACGGCCTCCATGCAGGCCGCCCTCCTCCTTTTTCATCCGGGCTTGGGACCGGCATAGGCGGAGTTAGAAATGGACACACACATTCAAACGCAATGAAGCTGTGAAGTGTGTCACCCACCTTTTCAAAAGTCACACAATAGATATTGGACAAATAGACATTTCAAAATCGGGTATGACCACCATTTGCAGCAAGGCATTCAAGACAGTGTAGGCGCATCGAGTCCACAAGGGTCCGAAGAGTATCCTGAGGAACAGATTGCCATTCCTGAAGCAGAAATGCAGTCAGCTGTGCAACATCCATTGGCAGGGGTTGATTTTTTGACAATCTTTGACCAAGGACATCCCAGAGGTGCTCAATCTGAGAAAGGTCAGGTGAATGAGCTGGCCACGCCATCCTGATGATCCCATGTTGCTGAATAAATTCATTCACCACACGAGCTCGATGGGGTCGAGCGTTATCATCTTGGAGGATGGCATTACCACCTATGGCCTCCAGAGCAGGCTGAACAATTGGTCTCAAGATTTCGTTCTGGTATCTTTGGCCGGTCAAGTTGGATGATGTAGAGTGGTGTCCTGCCGTGTATGTAGAAGCCTCCCCAGACCATGACAGAACCCCTACCATAATGATCCACCTCTCGAATTGTGTCTTTAGTAAATCGCTCTCCTGGTTGTCTCCAAACTTGAATCCTGCCATCATTGAATGACACAGTGAAACGAGATTCATCAGTGAAGAGAACTTGACTCCATTGTTGCCTTGTCCATCGGATGTGCTCGCGACACCAAGCAACACGGGCTCTGCGATGAGCAGGAGTAAGAGGGATTCTGACTGCAGGACGTCGAGCAGCCAGTCCGAATTCATGTAAACGTCTGCGAATGGTGCTTTGACTGACATTAACATTTACAGTTTGTCTCAGCTGACATCTTAGAGTGGAACAAGTCACTGTTCGATGGGGCAGGGCTGACAACAAGAGGTACCGATCATCATGTCTATTGGTGCATCTAGGGCGACCTGGCTGGTGGCAATCTTCCACACTTCCTGTGGCCTGAAATCTCTCCAAAATTCTTTGGATAGTAGTGTGACACTGCAAGCCGTCTAGCAACCCCAAGGACAGATAAACCACTTTCAACCCACGTTATAGCCCTCATTCTTTGTAAGGTGTCAAGACTTCTTCTCGGTGGCATGGTTTTTGCAAGTGATGAAACTACCCTAAGTCTGCTGATTGTAAAACAAATTAAGAGTGAACTCTGTTCACGAAAAGTCGCCATTGCACGTGGAATGTCAATCAGCACAATTACTTCACCTGTTTGGTTGTACGGAAGTTTGAAAAAACAGATTAAAAATGTGAATTTATGGTCAGCAAACCAAATTGCACGTGATCACCATGGTTGTCGGTGAGTTTTTTTTATGCTTAACGTGCATAGAGGACTGTCAGAGGAAGATATTGCACCCATTTTTACTAAAAACTTCCTTCATTTAATCATTCTATGTGCTTATATAAAAGTGTATTGAAAATAATAGGGTGGCCCTTGACTTTTGACGAGTAGTATATGTGTAAATGTTTTTGTGCGTGACCTCACCACATGTGACTGCCTGGCTTTCTACAGTGATTCATTTTGTACCATTACCATTAAAAAATTAGCGACTTTTACCTGCACTGTCTTGGTTCCATCGCTTCGCCCTGGTCTTTTCCAGTTTTAGATGACGAAAGCTATTCTTTTTTCGAGACATTTTCACACAAAAAGTTCCGAAAAAATGAGGCTAACTAAATATGTATACAGAATTTATGAATCCGATGCCATAATGTCACCACTGCGGTTACAAGTCACGTGGATTCACGCAGCCAATAGTGTGCGGAAAAGGCCGATGTCAACAAACACCCAACGATTTCCATATATGGAAGTAATCGGTAAAAAATGCGACCTATAAATTCTCGATCTTGGCGGGTATAATTTTGTTACCAAAATAAATGAACTACAGCACAGGATTTCCCAAATCTAGACGAATCCAATGATGTATAATACGTAGGGTGTAAGCTTGGTTGCTATGGAAGAAACTATGTCTAATTAGACATATTTTCTCGAGTTTGAGAAAATCTCTCTGCACCATACCCTTTTCAAAGTCTGTAACAGTACCGAGGTATTTAAACTGGTTTATTCACTCCAGGACCTGTTCTCCCAGCTTAATCTGATGTCTTCTTTCCTCTCATGATATCATGTTGGTTTTTGTTTTGGAGCTACTGATGACCATCCCTCACTTCTCTAGCTCTTTGTTCCAGACTTGCAGGTTGAATTGAAGATGTGATCTGATTTAGCATTCAGAGCAACATCGTCAGCAAATTCCAGCTCTGAAATAAGACATGTCTCATCTTCCAGTATCCCACTGAATACTTTTTGGTCAGGAAAAGTATTAAACAGCATCATCTTTGGGAGATTAAAAGAGCCTGTAGACAAACAAGTGAAAGATGATCAAGTAGGTTTTTGGCAGAACAGATCGTTTACAGACCTGAAAGCCACATTGAGAAAAATAGTTGAGCAAAGTCTGGAATGGAATTCACTATTATTAGCGTTATACATTGAATTTGTGCACTTGTGGCGTGAGGTTTTTATTGGCTCTAGGATCAGTATAGTACTGACAATTACAGAAATATAATTTCTGCAGAAAATGGTGAAGTCCCAGTGTCTGAGAAAACTACTGGTATCACAAATCAGTTACGGCTGTGAATGATCTGATCTCAAAAAATTAGTAGAGAGGAGACAGTCATAAATTGCCACCCCCGCTGTGTAACTAACTGTGATATTAAAAAACAAGGAAACAGATTTTACTTAACAATGATAAAAGTGACAAGTTCTTCAAATACAATTTCCTTATTATTTATTTAGTATATACACTATTTACTCTTGTGCTGAAGGGTGGATGTTGAAAAATGGAATGCAATGGATTTGTAAGTTTACATATGATTTACAAATGTATATATATATATATATATATATATATATATATATATATATATATATATATATATATATATATATATATATATATATATATATATATATATATATATATATATATATAGGGGAGAGTGGTGAGCAATGGACCGTTAGGAGAAATGGACCGCCCCTTGTATCTCAAAAACGGATGTTCCATTTTAATTTGGACCATAATGAAAAAATACCAGTAGGATGAGATCATTTCCAGGAACAACGTCCGGTTTCTTTATGTGCGCGCATTTTTTTGACAATCAGTGACCTCATTTTGTACAAGGAAATAGTTGAGTTTTTGAAGTGACATTGCATGTCCAATTTTTGTTGTTGCTTCGCTGATTGTACGGTAAGTTATTTTTATAGGCAGAATTACCATTTTCCTGCATAAGCAATGTTCTTTATGCCTAAAAATTATTAGCTTTAAGAGTTTATGCTTGTCTTTTCTATTTGAATACCTGTGGGGAGAAATGGGCCGTCACTGGTCCATTTCTCCCCGAACATGGAAGCGTTATACATGTATCCCATTCATCACAAAATATTTCCTAAATCTTAGTTTGTTTAAACAGTTGAAGAAATATGTTTAAATTCTATTCATGTAAACTATAAAACTAATCATTGTTAAACTATCAATGTAATCCTATTTTATAAGTATAATTATTATAATTATTTTATACAGTAAATTATTTTTTTCCAGAAAAAAAATGACTCGTGTTTACAAGAGGAAAACAGATAAAGGCAAAGTACCGGAGTCCATTATGAGAGCTGCTGTGACTGCCGTAGTGGAAGGCATGCCTGTTAGACAAGCTTCCAGGGAATATGGAATTGCTCGGACAACTCTGATCAACAATATTAACAAGTCCAAATCTTCAGAAGTCAGCCTCACCCCAAATTATCGGCACAGTCAGATTTTTAATGCTGAACAGGAAGAGAGTCTTGCAAATTATCTGGATAAGTGTTCCAAAATGTTTCATGGACTAACACCAAAAATGTTCGTACTCTTGCCTTTGAAATGGCAACATTGAATCATTTGAAATGTCCGCAAACATGGATTGAGAACTCAATGGCAGGACGGGAATGGCTTTTTGGCTTCCTGAGGCGGCATTCACAATTGTCAATAAGACAACCAGAAGCAACATCACTGGCACGAGCAACCGCATTTAATCGATGCACTGTTGCGGCATTTTTTAACATACTACAAGCCTCTTATACAAACCTGAATGTAAGCGGGGATCAAATTTACAATCTTGATGAAACTGGTGTAACAACAGTACAAAAAGTTCCTAGAGTCATTGCACCACGTGGGACCAAACAGGTTGGGCAAGTCACATCACGAGAACGAGGTGAACTTGTCACAATGTGCTGCATAGTTTCAGCTACTGGACACAGCTTGCCACCAGTGTTTGTGTTTCCAAGAAAAATTTTTAAACATTTTATGTTAAATGGAGCACCTGAAGGTTCTTTAGGACTTAACCACTCTTCAGGTTGGATGACAAGTGACAATTTTGTGAAAGTGGTTGAGCATATTGTGAAATGTGTTAGACCTTCAGAGACATATCCCATCATTGTGATCATGGATAATCACAAAAGCCACATTTCCTTTCCTGCTCTGGAGTTGGCAAAGCAGAACCATATTCATGTCATCACTCTTCCACCACATACAAGCAACAAAATGCAATCATTGGATCGAACTGTCTTTGGGCCCATGAAAGCAGCGTTTAGTCATTTAGCAGATTCATGGATGATAAAGAATGTTGGAAAAACCATCTCCATCTATCAGCTTGCTGAGCTTGGTGGCGCTGCATTTGTTAGGGCCTCTACCCAACAAAACATAATGTCTGGGTTTAAAGCTGCTGGCATTTGGCCACTGGATCAAGATATTTTCAGTGCTGAAGATTTTCTGCCTTCTTACATCACAGACAGGCCTCAGATTTCAGAAGCATCAGTCCCTACTTTGATTGAACCTAATTTAGGCCTGGTTGATAAAGGGGCCTCACTCAGTGGGACAAACTCCCTGGTTTTATTGACCAGTTCATTTCCTGTGTCACCAAATGATGCTGCCCCAAAAGTAGCTTTAAAAGTGTTTTCTCCTCCTGAGTTATTTAAAGGATTTCCTAAGGCTGCCCCTCGTAAGGAAAACAATCGAGGGAGAAAACGTGGCAAGGCAATGCTGGCAACATCATCTCCAGCCCAGCAATGACGGAAATGCAGATGAAAATGAAATACAGATCAGAAAACAGAAAGAAGGTTACTATATCAAAGGCCAAGAAATCCCTTTTTGTGTCTGAAGAGAATGTCAGTGATTATGATGATGATACTGACAATATACCATATGATGATGACACAGATTCTGACATAGGCCTATCTATGGATGAAACTGGGCGTGACAGTGATGATGAAAGTAACAGTGTCAGAATGGAGGGTGTAGAAAGTGTAGACTTAAATTGTGGTCAATATGTAGTGTGTGAGTTTGAGACAGGAAAAAACACGAAATATTTAATTGGGAAAGTCATGCAGCTGGAAGATGAGGATGGCGATGTGGAAATCAATTTTTTTAAGAAAGAGTGGTAAAATGTTTGACAAGTTTTTTTTTTGGCCTGCTGTAGAAGATTTAGGGACTGTTAAAATAAGTCAAATTAAAGCAATATTACCACAGCCAACTTGCTGCAAGGGTACAAAAAGAACAGAAAGGTATCTACGTTTCAACATATCCTTTGGTAATTTACAATTTTATTGATTCATTTTCATGGACTATTTCTCCTGCATATGGTCCATTTCTCCCCTTCATCAAGTCCATTACTCCCCATACGCGGTCCATTTCACACCACTATGGTATCATTGCTTCAAATGTTAATTTTATAAAAAGTTTTAATGTTTAACCATTTTATGTAGACTATATTTTGAAATAAATGGGTATTTCACCTACACATATTAATAACATCTCAAACTTATTATTATTTCTATAGTTATATCGAATTTGGTTAAAAATGAAAAATGAGGGACCATTTCTCCCCACTCTCCCCTATATATATATATATATATATATATATATATATATATATATATATATATATATATATATATATATATATATATATATATATATACCCTTCAAAAGAAGTTAAGGACCAGTAGGGGAAAATGACCCAAAAGTTATAAATATTATAAAAATTATATTTCATAAGCAATTAATCTGACATTGATTTTTCTCGAACAACAAACATTCAACACGTGCTGCATGGGCCACCAACATACCGTGTGGCTAGTGTTCAGCTCAGCAAGCACGCTGAAAAAATGCTGCTGAGATGCCAAAATGTGGGTGTTTTTAATGATGTCTGAGCATGAAAAAAATACCTGCTATTCCAAAAATGCGTGATGCATGTGGGAGACTATAGTGTTGGTCTTGAGCTGTACTCACAAAATTGTCTTTATAAGCAACACAAGTGCTGCATAACCATTGCACAACAATATGCCTCAACGACGAAAGCTGAGTGTTGTGGATAAAGGAAGAGCCATTGCGTGGTTGCAGGAAGGTCTTACTGTCCGAAATGTCGGTCAGAGGCTTGCAGTATCTCATTCAGTTATTGCCAGACTGCAGCAGCGCTTTGCCCAGTTTTCATTTTCACTTTGCACCCTTAATAAAAATGGTCCTTAACTTCTTTTGAAGGGTATATATATATATATATATATATATATATATATATATATATATATATATATATATATATATATATATATATATATTACAACAAGTTTTCCAATTATAGGAAACAAATAATTATATCAGCTGTGCTGTTACTCAATTATAGTAAATGTATCAGCTGTGCTGTTAATTAAATATATAAACTTTATCAGCTATGCTGTTTGTCTCTTACTATGCTAATTCACGTTTTCTTCATAGACTTAAATGCTCACAATTGCCGATGGAAATGGTACTAATGTGTACTCATCTCTTGAAACAGTTCTGTCCTTAATTTCCTGCACACAACACCCGCTGATGATCGTTTCGTTAGCCCACCCAAGACTGAGGGGGACTAAAGATGTAGCTCAGGTACAATCTCTGTGCTCCTGCGAAGTTCCAGGCAGCTGGATTGACTGGACATACGACCTCAGGTTTGATGACACGAATAAAACCTGTAACAAGGAAAAATAGGGGCTAATTTCTGTCCTCAAGCCCACCTATTTCTATTGTATATGAGATGAACGTGTCTCAGGTGTCTGCATGTAGGATGAATGACAATATGGCTCAGTATGATTTAGCAATAGCGAGACAAGACAGGTGTCTACTTGCAAAACATTCTTTCTGATAAATTAATAACTGAATATATCCAATAATATAAATTCAATACATGAATACATCCAATAATATAAATTCAATACATGAATACATCCAATAATCTGTACCCTTGGTGTGATACAACCGTTTCCTTCCCCCTATAATATACCAGGCCCTCTCTGACAAGTGCTATACTGGCTGGCAACATATCCTAACAATATTGTTGTGTTCTGATGATAGGAATTATATGAGACGAGGACTGTTTGGTGATATATTAGGTTGGAGTTATATGGGACAATAGATTGGAGTTAGATGAGACAGTAGATTGAGTCCTAACAAGGACTGTTTTGGTTATATTTCAGTTGGTTTTATCTGAGATAATAGACTGAAGTTATGAGAGACAATAGATTGAGTTATAGGAGACAATAGATTGAGTCCTAACAAGGACTGTTTTGGTTATATTTCAGTTGGTTTTATATGAGACAATAGATTGAAGTTATAGGAGACAATAGATTGAAGTATGAGTCCTATTAGTCTTCGTCTTCATCAATGATACATTCATAGTAAACCAAAATATATTAAATATATACAGGTGTAGGTAGTATAAATGACACACAATAAATACCAACATTATATACCTGCTGTAGGCCTATTTTCCTACAAGTATAGTAATTATGCTTACCCTCCAAGATTTAAACAGGCCAGATTTTGACTCGACTAGTGAAGCAGTCTGCCAGGTCAATGCATGCAGGGAAGCAATAAATCAAGGTTGACAGCTTCTCTTCTTCAGTCGGTCGTCTATCTGGCTTCGTGTTGGTGTGTGCGTGTTTTTGAATAAAATCTTGCCCGTATATATAGGTAGATGAGGTAACTTCTACTGCTTAAGGAAAGCTTTTGGTTGGTTCTCGGCGTGGCAAGCTGATTGGCTAAATGCGGTTTAGTACCATGCTCCGTACAGCCTAATTTTATTCTGTTTTTCCCGCCATATTGGGTGACAAGATGGCCCCGACCGAGATCCGAAAAACAGGGCTTAAGCCTAATTTTATTCTGTCTCAGAGACTGGTGAACGGTGCTCGTTGATTGGTTGGGCGATTAACAAAGAAGTATGTTTACACTTTACGACAGCACTATTAAATGGCATTTGACAGTGTAGGCAGAGAATCACTTTGGAAAGTGAAGGAGCATTATAGAGTTCCTATGAAGATCATTTACTTTATAAATAAGACTCATAAAGACATTACATGCAGAGTTCTTCATGAAGGACAACTTACAGAACCAGAAAGGGAGTGTGACAGTGATGCCTCTTGCCTCCATTTCTTTACTTACTAGCAATAAATGGGATTATAAAAATATTGACGTCACACAACAGAAATGCAATCCAATGTAATCTGACTAAACAGCTTGATGATCTAGATTTTGCAGATGACTTGGCTCATCTGTCTCATAACCATAATCAGTTGCAAGATAAAATGATAATACTCAATAAGCATTCACAACAGGTTGGTCTGAAAATACACTGGGAAAATACAAAGATAATGAGAATAAATGCAAGAAATGATAACAGGGTTGAACATGAAGAAACACCACTAAAAGATGGTAGAATCATACACATATCTTGGCAGCAATACAGATAAAGTTAGAGGGACAGACAAAAATATCAAAATAAGAATACAGAAAGTAAGAATAGCTTTCATTGCATTGGGAAACATATGGACATCAAAAGAAATGAAGTCTGACATGAAAATAAGAATCCTCAACTCAAATGTCAAGTCAGTCATATTGTATGGCTCTGTCAAGTCAGTCCTATTGTATGGCTCTGTCAAGTCAGTCCTATTGTATGGCTCTGAAAGATAAAGAACAATAAGAAAAGTTACAGACTTTCATAAATGGATGCTTGCATAGAATATAAGGTTTGAAATGGTATTACAAAGTCACAAATGTAGAACTGATGACAAGAACCAGACAAGTGCTAGTGGAACAAAAGATGAGAAAAAGATGCTGGTTATGGATGCAACACACATTGAGGAAACCCGTTGACAGCATTACAAGGGGGTCCTTGGTCTGAAATCCTCAGGGAAAGAAAGGCAGAGGAAGGCTAAAAAAATATGTGGAGAAGAGAACTGGAGACAAATAAAACTGATGAGGAAAATGTGGAAAGAACGAGTTGTTGACACGTGACAGGAGAACTTGGCATGTGTTTGTTGAAAGCTTATGTTGACATGTGACAGGAGGACTTGGCATGTGTTTGTTGAAAGCATATGCTCCTTGGGGAGCTAACGAATATATTGATTATTGATCACCAATCACAAACACTTTTATCAGTACCATTTAGCAGCCTCAGAACACATACAAATTCTTCAACTTGGCATTGGCTCCTAAAGGATGACAAACTCAGCAACACTTGTTTATCAACAGCAACAACCTCTTGTTAAGAAGAACTAGTCTAAACTTTCAAAGACTCGATTCTTGTAAGTTCATTGTTATGTCAGTAAGTATTTTATTTAGTTTACACAACTATAGATTATATTGTTTCTTGTTGTTTTTTTTTTCAAACATTCTTGTACTTTATAATAACTGCTTGTCAAAATACAATAAAGAATTGGTCAGCATGTATGTTATAATTAAAATATATCATGTTCTGTAATCAAAATCCAGATTCTGATGAATGTAAGCAGGAGTGTAATGGAGGCTTCCAGAATCATGATGCTAATACTGAGGTGGGATGTTGTATGTACCATTGTTTAGACAAACTATACCAGCCCGTTAATTAGCCTTATATGTTAGGTTATATAGGATAAAGAGAGAGGGATAGTACCTCACAGTGAGAGACAGCCATATCCTTAATGGATAGTCAGGATCCTATTTGGTTCTTTCTTTTTCTAGCTCATGTACGGCTCCACGAATACCGTTTGTTAACGGCGGTGACCACATCCCAGGCAACAGTCTTTGCAGACTGGCTAACCTACATGAGTGGGGTAGGAGTAATCTTACTCAAGGGAATGTCCATCCCTAGTACACAAAGACTGAGATGGTGAGTGAGGCGGAGGAATCTAAGATCAATGGCTCACAAAGCGGAGCAGCAAAGTGTGTGGTAGGTGTGTTGGGCATAGAAAATGACAATTGCTAGCCACTGTGGAAGAGATTGAGACCTTACCAAGTACATCCTACAGAATGTAATGAGATCACAACCAAAAGATAAGAGCTGATATGTAGAGAACTCTCTGTCCCTTGGGTAGGAATCTACTGTACAAAATAACAGGGAAGAGGCAACTCCTCTAATGAGTAAGTAAGTATATAATGACGAGTGTTCCTCAAATTCTGTTGAAACGGAGCATTCTGAGAAAAACCACCTAAAAATTAGTAGGTGGTACCTAAAAATACCTTTACCTTTACCTAAAAATAGAAACATTAAACAGAGCTCTAAACGGAAAAGGAAAGCTAGACAGTCTAAAATTAGAGGCAACAGAAATGAAGCAAGACTATTGGATACAGGCTACATTAAAAGAGACCAATACATGCTTATACACTCAGGAGCAGAAAAACATGAAAAAGGAGTAGGAATGTTGATAAAGGAGTTAGAAAAGTACGTATGTGGATACTGGACACACAATGACAGAATGATGTTACTAAAGATGAGAGCAAAGCCATTCAACATATCAATCTTACAAACTTATGCA
The DNA here is from genome assembly GCA_024509875.1 of Oreohelix idahoensis. NCBI lineage: Eukaryota > Metazoa > Mollusca > Gastropoda > Stylommatophora > Oreohelicidae > Oreohelix > Oreohelix idahoensis. The sequence goes on along the minus strand of JAMPIV010008053.1, from coordinate 107,232 downwards.
CCAACTTAAGATCATAGCGAGGAAGAAATAGAAGAATACTATGAAGAGCTACAACACACGCTTAAACCAGTAAAATCTACAGATGTGCTGATAGTAATGGGTGATATGAATGCAAAAGTAGGAAATGGTACATACAAGAAAATGGTAGAGCAGTATGGATTAGGGACATGAAATGATAGAGGAGACAGGCTTATCCAGGTCTGTGAAGAAAACCAGCTGGTCATATGTAACACCTTTTTTGAACACCACTCAAGGAAATTTTACACATGGAAAAGCCCAGGAGATGTAACAAGAAATCAATTTGACTTTATCATGATAAAACATAGATTTAAGAACAGTGTCTCAAGTGCAAAGACACATCCTGGCACCAACATAAATTCAGATCACAATCCAGTCATCATCAAAGTAAATATAAAGCTGAAAAGAACAGGAAACAGGAGGAACCCCAGATAAAAATAGCACAGAAACAACCAGATATAAAACAAAAATATCTAGTCGACGTCAAAAATAAATATGAAGTTACTAACAGAAAGCATGGAAAAGTACAGTAGAGAAATCTCAGAAGAAAAAGTAACCACAAATTGGAATGCTTAAAAACAAGCATACAATCAGAAAATGCAAATTTACCTAAAAAGGAGCCTAAGAAAAATCAAATTTGGATGACAGATGACATCTTGAGTGAAATAGCAGAAAGAAAGAAAGCAAAAAACACTCCAGAATATAAAACAATAGACAATGACATACGTACTATGTGTAGACAAGGAAAAGAACGGTGGATAGAAACAAAATGCAAGGAAATAGAAGACTTGGAAGCAAAGCACATGACAAGATATATGCATGTGGAAATAAAAAAATTATCAAATAGGTCGCAGTTTGCCTAAGGAGGAGGCTGTATCAAGAACAAAAATGGTGTAATCTTACTTTTTTATTTTAGAAAAAAAATAAAGTTTTGCCTCATTTTGGCGAGGCATGTCCCATTCAACCTAGTCAGTTATATTAGGGCGCATGTCCAAACATAAAAGACCCTTAGGTCTGCGTTCAGTAATCTTACTTGATGAGATAGACATATCAAACAGATGGGCAGAGTATGTAAAAGAACTATTTGAGGACTTACTTAGTCGTTCCCCTTCTACCGTGAGGTGTAGAGGTTTGGAAGAGAGAGCGCCAGACTATCCTTTAGGCTGTCTTCCTCCTGGCCTGGTTCCATTTTAGTCCTCGGTCCTTCAAAGATTGTCTGATGTTGTCCTCCCAACGGACTCTGGGTGGTCCTGGAGGTTTGGATCCCTGGCTCTTTGTTTCCCATGCTTGATCAAGAAGAGAATAGGAATGACCAAAGCTACATTCAACAACATGAAACATATACTGACATCTAAACAGTTAACTCACAAATTAAAACTGAGAATCATAAAATGTTAAATATATTCTGCACTACTGTATGGTGTAGAAGCACGGACAATGAATAAGCAGTTGGAAGAATGAACTGAGACTCTTGGGTTGTGGATATATAGAAGAATGGGGCGCTTCTCATGGAAAGAGAAGAAAACAAACAAGGAGGTCCTACAAAATCTAGGTATAAAAAGAGAACTAATGAGGGAGATCAAAGATAGGCAGCTAACATACTATGTGCACCACGAAGACAAGAAAGAAGACATTGGAGATCCATCACAGCCAACCTTTGTTGTGGAGATGGCAGCTGATGATAATGATATGTTGCATGTATCGTTGTTTAGAAAAACTATATCAGCCAGTTAATTAGCCTTATACGAGGGGCGTTCAGAAAGTAATGCACCACATCATTTTTCTCAGCTAATAATGAAGATAGAAGCATGAAATTTTGCACACTTCAAATATGGCATGTGCCAATTGTGTGCACCAAATTGCATCGCAACCAGCCAAATAATATGGCTACCCTAAACTGTTGAAATGGAGCGTGTTAGCAACTTGCGTTATAAACAGCGAATTGTGATAGAATTTCTCGTTGCAGAGAAGGAAACTGTTGTGAATATTCACAAGCATCTAAGTGATGTGTATGGAAGTTTTGCAGTTGACAGGAGTACAGTCAGTTGCTGGGTTCAGAGAATCAAAGAATCAGGAAGTGGAGATACGGAGCTGCTTGATCGGCCACGCTGTGGACGTCCTGCCACAGCCACCAATGCAGAAATGTTGAAATGCGCTGAGGGCATTATTCTTACTGATAGGCGAATCACTACTCAACAATTGGCCTTACGGCTGTCAGTCAGCATTGGTAGTGCAAATGCAGTTATAAAAACTCTCGGATTTTCTAAGGTTTGCGCAAGATGGGTTCCACGAAGTCTCACAAATGACCACCGATTGCGAAGGAAAGCAATTTCTTCTGAATTGTTGGAGCGTTTCAATGCTGATGGAGAGAACTTTTTGGCTAAGATCGTTACAGGTGACGAAACCTGGGCACATCATTTTGAACCTGAGACAAAAAGACAGTCAATGGAGTGGCATCATCCGCAATCACCAAGAAGAAAGAATTTCAAGACAATTCCTTCAGCTGGAAAGGTCATGATCACTGTCTTTTGGGACATTGAAGGTGTGATTCTTGTGGAAGTTATGCCAAGAGGAGAGACAATCAATTTGTAAGCTTACATTAAGACATTGAAAAAACTCAATCAACGTTTTCGCAGAGTTCGGCCGCACAAGAATCCAGCAGACCTGCTTCTCCTTCACGACAATGCGCGCCATTACACAAGTCTGGCAACACAGGAAGCAATCACCAAATTGGGTTGGACGGTACTACCCCATCCACCCTATAGTCTCGATTTGGCACCCTCTGATTTTCATCTATTTGGTCCACTTAAAGATGCACTCCGTGGGACAAGGTTTGAAGATGATGAAGGAGTGATTCATGCAGCGAAGAAATGGCTACATGATCAAGACAAAATCTGGTATGGGCTAGGAATACATGCACTTGTTTTGCGCTGGCATAAAGCCTTACAAGTTGATAAGGATTATGTTGAATAATACCGATTTTTACATGACATATCCATGTATATTGTTTATAAATTTCATGCTTTTTGAATAAACAGTTCCTGAGAAAAACGATGTCGTGCATTACTTTCTGAACGCCCCTCGTATATTGTATATGTTGTTGTTTAGACAAAGTAAGAGGGCTGTCCTGAACAGAACCGGCCATAATTAATATTAGAAAAACCGTTTGCGAGACATCAATGTAACTTGGCAGCCAAATAGAGTGGCCTGTTATGCACATACGTGTGCAATGTTGACGTTGCTGCACCAGTCTTTGCGACCATTAAAAGCCGTTTAGTGAGCACATGCACTGTGTGGTCATCGCATTCAAAATGGTTGAACGAGTAGAGCAAAGAATCTGCATCAAATTTTGCGTCAAGCTTCAACATTCCTCCACGGAAACTATTATGATGATTCAGAAGGCTTTTGGAGATGATGCAATGAGTGCTACACAAATAAAGTTAATTAACCTTATATGTTGTATGTACTGTTGTTTAGACAAACCATATCAGACAGGTCATTGACCTATCATATCACCATTGTCCTGGTCACCCCCTATGGAGGATGGAACCACTATGACAGGAAGCTTACACTAAACATTCACAAGCTCTTAATGGGATGTTATCTGTAGCTATTTGTTTGACATGATGATGTTGCCAGCCTTACAGGAAGCTTACACTAAACATTGACAAGCTCTTACTGTGGTGGTATCTGTAGCTATTTGTTTGACATGATGTTGTGATCAGCCTTATAATAGTGCCTTGTACAACATCCTGAGGCAGCAACAATATTCCCACTCTTTCTTTGTCTCATCAGAGACCCCAGACACTACAAGGGGCCTTATTAGACATGCTTGTTTGTTATATCAGTGTTTTATTATTTTATTTATTTTTGACACAAACAATTCAAATGGCTTTTTGTGTTTGAAAGTTCACTGTGGCCTTATAAGGTCTTATTTCATGTAGAGAATAATTGTGTCCTCTATGTTTGTATATGTGTGTGTTTATAAGTATTTACATGAGCATTTGTCTGTGCATGTATACATAAATGTATGTGTTTGTTTGTGTATGTGCATGTGAGTATGTCTTTGTTGTATGCATATTTGATGGCAAAAATTAAAGAATTATTACAGAAAAACGTTATCTCCCTGTGACATATTATGATAATAGATTTCATACATCTATTTCATTATCTACACTTTCCTTTTACCTAGCTTTCTCTTACGCTGGTTTTGGTAAACACTAAACTTTCCTACACCCAGTTCTGTCTTTTTTTCTAATTTAGCACGCATTTTATTGCAGTTCGCTATTTTCTTTGATGAAGGTTTACAAGCAGACCAATTTAGCTAACGTAATGCCAGCAATCGAAAATTGTCATAATGGGATCAGAGAGTGATCAAGGAGCAGATAATTTGAGTAGATTTTGGAACAAGAGGGAGACAATTTCTATTACCGCACCTGAAATCCGTTCATTTAAAAGTTAATTAAACACGACAAATCGCCAGATCAAAGACATTGCTCGCCCGATCTTAAGCAAAGTGTACGCTGCCAGATGGCGAGAGGGCGGTGAAATGGTGCGAATATTTTGTTTCATTCACATTTGAGCAGAGAAATCCCCGTAGGTGTCAAAACTCACGGAGAAGAGCGATTTTCAGGTTAAATCATATATATATCTCTGATTTTAAAATCCATTATTCAGTACTCCACAGATTTTAAAGACATCTAGCGTTGAGTTCTAAAATACCTTGTATAGTGAAGTTCTTAGTTTCTCGGTGGAGATAGGCTATAATTTTGTTTGGAGGTAATAATATTTACTAGAATTTTTGAGTGATTTAAGTGGTAAATCGTCAAGTATATTTCACTAGTTTTTTTTCTGTGCAGAGTGATTTACTAGATAGGTCGTCATTTATATTTCTCTAGGTTTTACTGTGTTACAGTGGCTAGCAGAACTAATCATAATTTCTAGCTAAACTATTACAGCTATAAAACAAAGTTTATTAATTGCTAGTAACCAGTCAGAGAATATTTTAACCGATTAGTAAATGCACTGTTCATCATGAGTATTGATGAAATATATATAATTATTTCTAATTCATGATGATAGGATTATTTTTTAAATAACTAGAATTTATTTCACCGGAGTTTAAACGATAAGACAAGCTCTAAGCTTGTAGTTTCAATTTAACGTTAAATTACCGAAGTGAATACAGTGCAGACCTGATAAGGAGAACTCACCAGGGACCCAAGAAATAGTTCTTCTTATCAGAAATTCCTCTCATCCAGATAAGAGTTCAAGCATATAGTAATGCATTTACAACGTACAATACAATAATGAATTAGCGTTGAATATGACAGATGTATGACACAGAAAATATGTAAATCACCAAATGTGTTAATGTACAAAGAATAACAGCACTGTTTACACTTTGAAATGAAAAAGCTGCAATTTTCCTCTGTATCTTAGTACCCGTACTTGAGTTAATAAAAATGTCTTTCCATGACATCCTTAAATTCAAAGAAATGATAAATAAATCATCTTGGCATCCAGCCTGCATTATATATGTGTTAGTTTTATCCATGCAATTTGAAACTTCCAACTGTGAAATAGTTTGTACCATTAACCCAAAAAAGTCTGTAATTTTCCTCTGTACCTTGGTACTTGAGTTAATAAAATGTTTTTCCATGGCCTCTTTAAATCCAAAGAAATGAGAAATTAAATCATCTTGACATCCAGCCTGCATTATATACATGTTAATTTTATCCATGCAATTTGAAACTTCCATTTGTGAAACAGTTTGCACTGGCAACCCACAGTCATCATCATCATCTCCATCTAGGTCATTACTGGAAAGGACAGAAGATGAAACTGTTGGCATACACATCCCAAGAATATCAGCACTGGCAAGGCTAGCACTACATGTAGTAACAATATCATTGTCATTTGTCGTGAAACGAGTGTAACCCACTACTTTGTTAATCACTATGTCGAGATACAGATTTGCTTCAACCAATCAACGAGCAACGTTCACCAGTCTCTGAGACAGAATAAATTAACGGCCATCTTGTTCACGCAATATGGCGGAGGAAAACTGAATAAAATTAGGCTGTACAGCGCTTGAGACTAAACCGGAGGAAACCAATCAGCTTGCTCCGCCAGGAACCAACCAAAAGCTTTGCTTAAGCATTCACCTACCTATATAATCGGGCGAGATTTTATGCTAAGCACGCAACCGAACACGAAGCCAGAGACGACCGACTGTGTGAGAAGAGCTGTCAACTTTGATTTATAGCTTACCTGAGGGCATTGACCTGCACCTGCTTCGCTAAGTCGAGTCAAAAAAACTGGCCTGTTTGAATCTTAGAGGGTAAATATATTTACGATAATAAATTAAAAAATAATATGGTATGAAATCAGTTTTACAAGTAAACGGTACACATGAGACAAGGGACGTTTCGGGTTTTACCCTTCGTCAGCCACAGTTACGAACAGGTGACAAGGACAAGAACTACATATAGGTACTACAAAGATCTATGATGATGAGGAAAACGTCAAATGAGCGATACAAGCAGATGAAACCATGGTGATGAGCGAAACGATAACAGTAATAATGCAAGAAAATCGTGAAACCTGAAAGACATGTCGAAACAAGAAAGTAAATAATCAACGAAACGAAGACAGGAATGAATAACACTAATAAAATGCGTGAAAAATCACTTAGCTGTGCCGAGGAAGGAAACATTCAAAATGGCTGAAAAACTAAGGCGTCATGCGGAAGTGACGTAGGAGTTGGTGACGGCTAAGAACAGAAAATAGAAGAAACGAGACGAACCAAAGCAAAAACAAGGATAGATAGGAAAATAACGACAGAAGCCACCAGAATTATGCAAAATGATGCTGGACATTCATCCCAGCAGGAGCTAGAACGCCCATTTGAAAAATAAGGCGATTCTCCAACGAAAAGCATGTTCGGTCGTCACCTATACATGAACGGAGGGCAGTGACATGAATGTCAGAGTTACCCAAATGGTCAGGGCTGTTGAAGTGAAGGGCCACTGGTAAATGTTTGCCATGATGGATGTCATTCAAGTGTTCCCGAAACCTGTCTGCCAAACGTCTGCCAGTCTCACCAATATAGGTCATGTCACACCTCTTGCAGATGATAGCATAAATCAGGTTTCTGGATTCGCACGTGAAAGACTCCCCAATGGTAAATTTACCATTCGGAAAGGAGACTGACTGCGTTTGGAGTACAAAAGGACAGGTCTTACATATGCGGCGTTGGCACGGTTTAGTACCAAAGTGAGAAGGACTAGTTTGTCTCAAGCGACTATGCACAAGAATATCCCTAAAATTCTTATCCCTACGATATGCCAACAAAGGGGTATCACGAAACAACTCTCTAGTATTAGGATCAGAGTGGAGAATAGGCAGATGACGGAACAGAATTTTTTTCACTGCCAAACAGTGAGGGTGGAAAGTTAAGACAAGTTTGAGTCTGTCAGATGTAGTAGTAGGTTTAGCAGTGAGTGCAACCTGGCGAGTAACGGGACTAATGCGATTAAGGGCATCAGATAAGACTCTTTCAGGATAGTGACGCTTGGCGAAAAAACTCGAGCATTACTTGAGCTCGTTCACGGAAATCATCTTCATCGTGACATATCCGACGTAAGCGTAGAAGTTGAGAGTAGGGAATGGAATTTTTACAGCTGGGAGGGTGAGAAGAGGTGTAAAGAAGGAAACCATGGGCATCAGTAGGTTTATAAAAGACAGAGGTGGTAAGGCCAGTAGGAGTAATATTGACAGTGAGGTCAAGGAAGTTAACTGAATACGATAACCTTTAGGAAAATAGGCTTTCAGCAGGTCTATAATGTTGGTATTTGTTGTGTGTCATTTATACTACTGTTGCGTGCATATTTTGACGCACATATTACAAAAATCGATATGGCTATTTAATATGGGAAAAATATAGACATTCATTCATTTGTGTATGAAAATGCTGTCTATGGTAAAAGGGAGAGAATCCATGTTTGATTCACACTTTTGATTATAGGAGTAATCGTTCTTGATATTGATCCGGCGCACGGATATTGCGCTTACGTTTGTACTTATTTTTTAGGGCCAGAAAATATATTAATTTGCTTATTATGTTTATGGCCTGAATTCATATGTATTACATATTATTAGTACAAGTAGAATCAGTCCTATATTGTATATTTTGGATGGGTAGGCGGGACTAGATTCTTGTTATTCCGGTCTAGCGGAAGTATGAGTTGTCTTGACAAGTCGTGATGAGTTCCGATGTACCGTGATAATGGCGGGTACGCACTTTTCAAAGGGCTGGTAGATTCTTAAGGAAATATGATTTATGAAGTGGTTTTCTTCTAAAGGAGATGGTATCTCTACTAGAGTTTATGTTAGAGACTCTCCTAAGGTACGGTACAATGTATAATTCGGACTCCATGTATTGCCAGACCCTATGTTGATGATCTCATGTCGATTCGACCTAGATGGAACATTGTGCTTCGTATCGCTAGGGTCGTGTTTTGTATCGACGAAGATGACAGACTTTCCTACAGCGGTGATGGCTACGTGAATTAACCTGATCACCGTAGAGCTGTATGGAAACATTTATGAAATCATTTATATACCCATTATAAATTAACTCTGGCTTATATTCACCTTCCTATGAATGAGTGAACGACAACTCAGGGAGGCGGCCATATTAGATTTCGGTCATCATATGTTTTGATCACTGCCAAGAGAACAGATTATTTATCCTATTATCGGACAGTGACAGGGAGATCTCAATCTTGCTAGAAACCCCCCCTTTCGTGGTTTCATAATATATACTACAAACTATGGACGTCAAGTAACTTTAGTTATTTACCGATCTGCCTTCACTGACGCGTTTAGTCAGATAGGGGATGCGGCCATAATGTATCATGACATTGAACTTTTGATGTACTCGTATGTCCCAGTGTGTACGTCTGAATAAATTGAGTAAACAAAGATTCCAGCAGTCTGCATTGGTGCCTTGTAGACACAAGTGTATGAGTGGTTATATTGGTCAGCACACGAACAGTACACCATTCGCGGTAATCACACTCTACACTTCTACTCCATACATACACCATCCTGCGTCGGTTGAAGTGACCAAGTTTAGGGCCTGCTTCCCCTGGAGCCTTTGCCTTCCCTAACTCAGGACTAGGGTGAGTTACCCATTTACAGCTGGGTAGACTGGAGCATGCCTGATCTCAACAACACACCACTCTTCCTTATAGAGCATACAGACTGACACTTTATAGAGTGGGGAATAAACAAAAAAAGAAGAAAGACACTTTTACAGTGGCGAGCCAGATTCCTGGGTCCAGCTTACGCAGTTTTTTGTTGAGAATCACAGTTTACAGCTGAAAGAACATTTGTTTGACCACATCAACACCAGTAGGACAGCTATACAGTCGATGTCAGCTTGACCTGTATTACCGATAGGATGCTGTATCTAGGTCAGCGCTTGTTGACAGTTTTTCGCTGTACAGACAGTATTACACAGGACAGTGGTATCAAGTGTAGAAAATATCTGGAGCAGTATTGTTGACATTTCTCAACGTACAGAAGAATCACAGTGTTGTTGAACATAAAGTGCATAGTTCATCGTTGGATCTTCATATGCTCAACAGAGAAAAATTGACAGTGTAATAGTTTAAAATTAAATCTATTACTGAATAAAGTGGCAAGTTATTAGTATTAAAATAAACTGTGCCTGCTTTACAACACTATACCTGCAACACATTCCATTCATGACATAAATTATATTGTATGCTATATGCTATTTATGCTTACATGTTATTTGTTATGTATTAAATTAGTTTATGTTCTGTGTGACTAGTACAAGGTATGCCGAGTGACATTGGTCTGGTACTAGTATTCTATAGGTACACATTTTCTTAATTGGAAATTTGTTAGCAACAATTTGCTGCTATTTCTGTTAGTTGTGATGAGGTGATCTTTTCTTCGTTGTTTTTGTTAATAATTTTGTGTTCCTTAGTTTTGTTTGATTTGTTTGTATAATTGTAGGTCTCATCTTTCCTTTCATTTCAGTTTTTTACACCCTTATGTTTATACACTGTGGCGTTATTTGTCTTGTTATATTATTGCAGTTATCATCACGGTTTCTGTGATCATTTTTTTTTTCATTTCTCCTATTTAATTTAATTTGATCTCTGCAAATGTGTTCATATTGTCTTTTCTTGTTTGTCCTTTGTAATGTCTTTAGTTGACATATGACATAGGAGTTATAGTGGTATACACTGATAGTATAGTACAGATCAGTACTTTATGATTATTTTCCAAGTACCCAAGTGATCTTTGATTACATTGAGATATACAAGACCTTTGTAAGGCTTGTCTCCCACAGTATTTGAGATACAGTTATTGTTGTCCACAGGTACTCAAGTTATCATTGGTTATTATAAACCATACAAGTTTGGACTAAGACTAAGTCTATGGTATAGACTTGTCTCCCATTAAAGTGAAATAGGGTAATTTATTTACTTTTTCAGGTTTCTGATTTAAGAAGACAATATGTCTACATTAGATTATTTTATTGCACAAGGAAAATCTCTTGATAAGACTGGAAAAGACTTAGAACAATGGGCTGTTGCTCAATATGACAAAGCATTAGCTGCAGAAGAGAAAAAAACTGCTGCTGCTGTTGAAGAAAGAAAAGCTGCTGCTGAGGAAAAAAAAGCTGCGGCTGAGGAGAGAAAACTTCAAATAGAAGAAAAAAAAAGCTGCTGCAGAAGAAAGGAAAGCTCTAGCTGAAGAAAAAAGATTAGAAAAAGAAGCTGATACTGCTGCTGAACTTAAGAAATTGCAGATGCAAATGGAGGAAAGGAGATTTGATGCAGAACAGAAGAAATTTGAAGCTGATGCAGAACAGAAAAAACTAGAAGTTGCTGCTGCTGCAGAACAGAAAAAATTAGAAGCTGCTGCTGCTGCAGAACAGAAAAAATTAGAAGCTGCTGCAGAACAGAAAAAAATAGAAGCGGCTGCAGAACAGAAAAGATTAGATAGAGAAGCGGAAGAGAGAAAAGCAATAAGAGAACATGAGTTTGAATTAGAGAAATTAAAATTGACATGTATGAGTAATGTTAATCAGGCATCTGGTGGTAATGGTAAACCCTTTGTGTACAAGGTCAAGGTACCAGCGTTTAACCCTACCAGTGATGACATAACATTTTGGCTTTCTAGATTTGAACGGGCTTGTCGATGTCATAATGTTGACAAATCACAGTATGTGAATCAGTTGTCTGAAAATCTAAAAGGGGAGTCTCTGAGTAAGTTATATTTTGTTGAAGAGGCCGACAAAGATAATTATGATGCTGTTAGGGCAGCTTTGATAAAGAGATATCAGCTGTCTGAGGAAGGTTATCGTCTTTTGTTTAAAACAATGAGACCTGAGGTAGGTGTAGAATTCTCAGATTTCATCTCAAAAGCACGAATTACACTTTCACGATGGATTGAATTATCCAAAACAGAGAAAACATTTGATGGTCTTACGGATTTATTGCTAAGAGACAAGGTCATGTCTTCTGTAAATAAATCATTCCTAGAGTTCTTACATGAGCGTAAACCTGGTACAATAAAGCAAATGGAAGAATATTGTGACCAGTATGCCACGGCACACCCTGACATGATTCTTAGTAACTCTAACATTAAAGAGAGTATGCCAGTTGCTTCGGCAACAGAATATAATCAGAATTACTCACATAAATTCCAAGGAGCTAAAAATAAATTTGATAAAAAGGTTAATTGGAATAAGTATCAAAACCAAGATAACCGCTCAAATCAGAGTTCTTCTTTGAAGAACTGGAATCGGGCTGATAGTCCCCGACACGCGAGGGGTACCCATAATGTTAGAAATTCTCGGAAAGGGAGTAGCTATAGGAACTACCCAAGTGCTTCATGGAGACAAAAGAAACAATATTACAGGGATACTCAATATAATGAGCATGATGATTATGATCATGAATGTTATGATTCAAACCCAAATAGGGGTTATAACAAGGGAAATGATAATTATAGAGACAATTATAACCGAGGTAGATCACAACACAAAAGACATGGTAAATCGTATTACCAGGCTAACTCTGCACAACAGGAGTTCCACGACACCGATAATCAGAATAATGATAAAAAAGACTCCAATAGTGTAGCAAATTCCGCTTTCGATTTTGCTAGAGCATCTCAGTGTTTGCAATGCAAAACATTATTCGATCCAACCACAGTTTCTACTTTAAGCTGCGGTCACCCGCTTCCCGCTCTCCATGCGTCAATCGCGCATAATGGAAGGGGTGCTCTTGTCTTTAATAGGGGCCTAATAGATGGTACTCCGGTATCAATTCTTTTCGACTCGGGGTGCACTACCATTGGAGTGAGGCAATCACTCGTAAATCCTTCTCGAGCTACAGGCAATATAGTCAAATGTGTAACATTTGGTGGCACATTGGAGAAGTACTCCACTGCCATTATCAATATTGCTACGCCTTTCTTTACAGGAGAGGTGCAAGCATGTCTCTTGCCGAATCCGATCGCTGATCTTATCATCGGTCGCATTCATGGAGTGAAAGAATGCACTCCACAGCAAATTTCTAATTGGGAAAATGTTAATATGCAATCTGCTAATGCAGTAATCACTAGGGCTCAAGCTCTTAATATGCCACAATCTTCACATTCTGAAGATAATGATGCGCAGATCCAAGATGATCCCTTGGAGATTTCCCACGATTCCTTTATCAAACAGCAGGAAGATGATCCTACTCTTAAGAAATTCTTTACTCTGGCAACAAAAGGTGATCCGAATAAGGATACAAATCGTAAATCGTGGATTACGATGAAGAATGGCGTACTTGTACGTATGGTACAAGACTCCACTAAGTCCATTCATTCTCAAATCCTTGTGCCTAAAAATATGAGAGTTAAAATCTTACAGCACGCTCATGATTCGCAGTGTGCTGGACATATGGGTTTTTCCCGTACTAAAGCTAGAGTTCTTCAATCTTTCTTTTGGCCTGCTGTGAATAAGGACATACGAATCTATTGTCGATCTTGTAAAGTATGTCAAGAGATTAAATCCAGAGGTCCACGCCATGATGCACCTATTCAGGCTGCAGACATTCCCATTCGGCCATTTCAAAAAATGGCGATAGACATCATTGGTCCATTTAAGATAAAGTCTGCTAGAGGACACCAATTTATTTTGACATGTGTTGATATGTGCACACGTTGGCCGGAGGCTGTTCCGCTAAAGAGCATAACTACTGCTGATGTCGCAGATGCTCTTTGGTTAATATTTTCTCGTCTGGGGTTTCCAGCAGAAATATTATCCGACCATGGTACCCAACTCATATCGGATACCATGTCTCAAGTAATGTCGACTCTGAAGATAGAGAGATCGCTGAGTAGTATTTATCATCCTATGTCCAATGGGATGGTGGAACGTTTGAATAGAACTCTGAAAAACCTACTAGGTAAGATAACAGAAGATCATCCTCAGGATTGGGATAGGGTTTTACCCGCGGCTCTCTTTGCATATAGAGAGGTCGCCAATGAACATACAGGATTTTCTCCCTTTGAACTTGTCTTTGGCGCGAAACCGCGAGGTCCTATGTCCTTACTTCATGATCTTATAACTGCTGATAATATTGTCGATGACACAAAATCCTCTTATGAATATGTCATCGCACTTAGACACAAGATTATTGAAGCATGCAAATTGGCAACTGCTTCTTCTGAATTTGCGAAACAGAAGGCAAGGGAATTTGCCAATAAAAAGAGATGTTTGCGACAACTTTGTCCAGGTGACAAAGCATTTGTCTTGCTACCTTGTAGGGAAAATAGACTTCTTATTTCTTGGAAAGGTCCGTACGATATAATATCAAAAGTTTCTGATGTTGACTATATCGTCGATATTGACGGGATGAGTAAAACCTTCCACATCAACATGCTCACGGAATTCCATGAACGTCCTGATTATTTACAACCTGTTTTCCAGGCAACGGACGATTTTCCAGTCCAACATGGACAGTACTCATCTCTGTCAGTAATACAGGATGAGGAAACGAGTTTCTCGGATGTAAATTTACCTTTTCCAATGATTCCTCTTCACTCTAATGAATCATGGAAAGATGTTGCAATTTCTCCAGAATTATCTCCAGGAGAGCAGAAACAAGTTTCTACTATGTTAGAACAATTTCAGGATGTCCTTACTGACATTCCTGGTCAAACTGATGTCATTCAACATGACATTATTCTTACTGACCATAGTCCTATAAGAGTCAGACCGTATCCTATCCCGATACATTTTCAAGCACAGGTAGAGAAAGAGTTAGATGAGATGATAGAGTTAAAAATTATTGAACCATCCACATCAGCATATTCTTCACCGATGGTTATAGTACGAAAAAAAAGACAATAACATACGTCTTTGCGTGGATTATCACAAATTGAATCAAGTGACTAAATTTGATGCTGAACCTATGCCTTTACTAGAAGAGCTACTTACTAGACTATCGAATTCTCACTTCTTTACTAAACTCGATTTGTCTAAGGGATATTGGCAAGTTCCACTATCCGAACACGCCAAACCGTTTACTGCCTTTTCGACGCCTACGGGTCTATTCCAATGGAATTTCATGCCTTTCGGTCTTATGAACGCCCCTGCAACATTTGTACGCATGATGCGTTGAATCCTATCTCATTGCTCAGATGTCATTGCGTATCTTGATGACATCTGTCTTTTCAGTGATACTTGGAACGATCACTATAATGGTATAAATGAACTATTGTCTATCTTACGCGAGCATAACCTGACAGCGAAACCATCGAAAGCATGTATTGGTTTTAGCGAAATATCTTTCTTAGGACACCGTGTTGGTCATGGGTTCCTAAAAACAGAAGACCATAATACAAGTAAGATACTTAACATTTCTATTCCTAAGACTAAAAAGCAAGTACGAAGTCTCTTAGGTCTAATACAATTTTATGGACGATTCATTCCGAATCTGTCCTCCATTATGTCACCTCTTTCTTCCTTACTAAAGAAAGGGTCTCCTAATGTAGTCCATTGGACTCAAGAATGTCAATCCTCTTTGGATAAGGTTAAAACTATGTTTTCTACTTCACCTATCCTAGTATTGCCTTCTAAGGATAAGACATTTATTCTTCGTAGTGACGCTTCATCCACCGGGATTGGAGCTGCACTAATGCAAGAGTACTCTGGAACTCTGCATCCTGTGATGTATATTTCTCGGAAATTAAATGCCGCAGAGAAGAATTACTCGGTCCTAGACCGTGAATTATTGGCTATGGTTTGGTCAATCCTTAAACTGCAAAGATTTCTTCTGGGCGCGCATTTCATTGTGGAAACTGACCAGAAAGCTCTTACGGCTATTCAGAGTAAAAATCTGAAGAGCGCGAGATCAACGCGATACGCGATTGCTCTACAGCCATTTCATTTTTCGGTGCGAGCTATCCGTGGGTCAGAAAATGTGATGGCAGATATTTTGTCTAGATGCCCACATGATTCATAACTGTTATACAACTTTGATACAGTTGTTTCTATGTTGAAATGTGTACACATATGTAATATATCATATATTGATTGTAACACTACTTAGCGGTTCATTGATATTTATTCACCGCTGATCTTTCAATGTTTTTCGTCTTTGATGATCATGATGTTAAGATATCTTAGATGAAATTTATGTATAAACTAATGTGGAAATTGTGTCATTGCTAATATTGTAGTATGCGTTGGTGAACCTCTCTGGAAATATTAATACTTAGAGAAGTACCTTCTCTAAGGTCATAAAACTTATGCTTATCATCTGCGCATGTTATTGGTGCGTTGTGAGCCTATTGTATGTTGCTCCTAGATGTGTTTCAAAAAAAAAAAATGTACCATTTTTTTTTTCCCGAGGGGTGTGGTAATCTGTTGCGTGCATATTTTGACGCACATATTACAAAAATCGATATGGCTATTTAATATGGGAAAAATATAGACATTCATTCATTTGTGTATGAAAATGCTGTCTATGGTAAAAGCGAGAGAATCCATGTTTGATTCACACTTTTGATTATAGGAGTAATCGTTCTTGATATTGATCCGGCGCACGGATATTGCGCTTACGTTTGTACTTATTTTTTAGGGCCAGAAAATATATTAATTTGCTTATTATGTTTATGGCCTGAATTCATATGTATTACATATTATTAGTACAAGTAGAATCAGTCCTATATTGTATATTTTGGATGGGTAGGCGGGACTAGATTCTTGTTATTCCGGTCTAGCGGAAGTATGAGTTGTCTTGACAAGTCGTGATGAGTTCCGATGTACCGTGATAATGGCGGGTACGCACTTTTCAAAGGGCTGGTAGATTCTTAAGGAAATATGATTTATGAAGTGGTTTTCTTCTAAAGGAGATGGTATCTCTACTAGAGTTTATGTTAGAGACTCTCCTAAGGTACGGTACAATGTATAATTCGGACTCCATGTATTGCCAGACCCTATGTTGATGATCTCATGTCGATTCGACCTAGATGGAACATTGTGCTTCGTATCGCTAGGGTCGTGTTTTGTATCGACGAAGATGACAGACTTTCCTACAGCGGTGATGGCTACGTGAATTAACCTGATCACCGTAGAGCTGTATGGAAACATTTATGAAATCATTTATATACCCATTATAAATTAACTCTGGCTTATATTCACCTTCCTATGAATGAGTGAACGACAACTCAGGGAGGCGGCCATATTAGATTTCGGTCATCATATGTTTTGATCACTGCCAAGAGAACAGATTATTTATCCTATTATCGGACAGTGACAGGGAGATCTCAATCTTGCTAGAAACCCCCCCTTTCGTGGTTTCATAATATATACTACAAACTATGGACGTCAAGTAACTTTAGTTATTTACCGATCTGCCTTCACTGACGCGTTTAGTCAGATAGGGGATGCGGCCATAATGTATCATGACATTGAACTTTTGATGTACTGCCTATTATTTCTGAATGTGTCATGACTTCAGATCTGCTATGTATACCTACAAATTGATATGTCAACATACCATGATGTACTCATATGTCCCAGTGTGTACGTCTGAATAAATTGAGTAAACAAAGATTCCAGCAGTCTGCATTGGTGCCTTGTAGACACAAGTGTATGAGTGGTTATATTGGTCAGCACACGAACAGTACACCATTCGCGGTAATCACACTCTACACTTCTACTCCATACATACACCATCCTGCGTCGGTTGAAGTGACCAAGTTTAGGGCCTGCTTCCCCTGGAGCCTTTGCCTTCCCTAACTCAAGACTAGGGTGAGTTACCCATTTACAGCTGGGTAGACTGGAGCATGCCTGATCTCAACAACACACCACTCTTCCTTATAGAACATACAGACTGACACTTTATAGAGTGGGGAATAAACAAAAAAAGAAGAAAGACACTTTTACAACTACCTATCAGGTTACTGATTGTATCTTGAGGAAATTAAGTATAATGATTGTATTTCCTATTAAGATTGAATAAGACAAAGACTAATAGGACTTATAACTCAATCTATTGTCTCACATCTTCTTCTTCCATCCTTAGCCACCAACCGGCAAAGCAGTATGTGGCCAGTACGCCTAGTGGCGTCTTAGGGCAACAACAAATTGATCAATCTATCGCTGTTTCCACCACGCCTAGTGGCGTCTTTGTGGAACAGAAACAGACCAAACAATCTATCGTTGTTTCCGTAATCAGATTGGTTGGCAAGCAGGTAATCAGCCCACTGTGCGAAGTTTTTACGGGATGGGGTAAACAGCCCCATGCCCAACCCTCCTTAGTCGCTTTTTACGACATGCGTGGTAGGGTGCAGTGTTACTATTCTTTGCTCCCCTTTCGGGCCCCGGCAACACACGGGTGATTGTCTCACATGACTTCAGTCTATTATCTCAGATAAGACCAACTGCCATATAACCAAAACAGTCCTTGTTAGGACTCAACCTATTGTCTCCTATACTTCAATCTGTTATCTCAGACCAACTGCAATATAACCAAAACAGTCCTTGTTAGGACTCAATCTATTGTCTCCTATAACTTCAGTCTATTATCTCAGATAAAACCAACTGAAATATAACCAAAACAGTCCTTGTTAGGACTCAATCTCTTGTCTCATCTAACTCCAATCTATTGTCTCCTATAACTCCCACCTGATATATATAACCAGACAGTCCTCGTCACATACACTCCTATCATCAGAACATAACAATATTGTTAGGATATATGTTACCAGCTTGTATAGCACTCGTCAGAGAGGGCCTGGTATATTATAGGGGGAAGGAAATGGTTGTATCACAACTAGGTGTACATATTATTGGATGTATTCATGTATTGAACTTATTTTATGGGATGTATTCATGTATTGAATGTATTCATGTATTGAATTTATATTATTGAATGTATTCATGCATTGAATTTATATTACCGGTATTGAATGATATCCATGTATTAGTTTATCAGAAAGAATGTTTTGCAAGTAGACACCTGTCTTGTCTTGCTATTGCTAAATCATACTGAGCCATGTTGTCATTCATCCTACATGCAGACACTGAGACACGCTCATATCATATACAATAGAAATAGGTGGGCTTGAGGACAGAAATTAGCCCCTATTTTTCCTTGTTACAGGTTTTATTCGTGTCATCAAAACTGAGATCGTGGGTCGTCAATCCAGCTGCCTGGAACTCCGCAGGAGCATAGAGGTTGTCCTGACTCTACATCTTTGGTCCCCCTCAGTCTTGGGTGGGCTAAAGGAACAATACTCAGCCGATGTTGTGTGAACCAAACAAAGAAGAACAGACCTTAGAGAGATGAGTACACATTAGTACCATTTCTGTCAGCATTGTGAGCATAGAAACTGTCAGTGATGAGAAAGTGAATTAGCATAGCAAGAGACAAAAATAACAGCATAGCTGATAAGTGTTATATCCTTAATTAACAGCACAGCTGATACATGTACTAAAATTGAATAACAGCACAGCTGATATAATTTTTGTTCCTATAATTGGAAAACTTGTTGTAATATTTATGTACATATCTATATAAATATAAATATTTGTAAATCATATGTAAACTTACAAATTCATTACATTCCATTTTTCAATATTCACCCTTCAGCACAAGAGTAGATAGTGTATATACTAAATAAATAATAAGGAAATTGTATTTGAACGACTTGTCAATTTTATCAGTGTTAAGTAAAATCTGTTTCCTTGGTTTTTTAATATCACAGTTAGTTACACAGCGGAGGTGGCACTTTATGTCGGTCTCCTCTCTACTATTGTTTTGAGATCAGATCATTCACAGTCGTAACTAACTTGTGATACCAGTAGTTCTCTCAGACACTGGGACTTCACCATTTTCTGCAGAAATTCTATTTCTGTAATTATCAGTACTATACTGATCTTAAAGCCAATAAAAGTCTCATGCCACACTGGGGGCTCGTTCCTGGGATATTTCTGTATATCTTGAGCCATACTTAATCTATTCATCTATCTACTAACTCTATCTTGTGCCACCCATAGATAACATAAGAAACAGATTTTTTCTATAATAGGATTTTAAAAAAAAAAAAAAAAAATATTTTCTTAGGAGGAGTACCATTTAGTACTCGGTAAATAGTTGATGCTCACAAAGTTGCACGGAAATTTTTTGTTCATTTAAATTAATTAAGTTTAATTACAATAATTTGGTTATAGCAAATATACATACCCTATCTAAGTAACGCCATGGCTGATCTAGTGAAGTTCAGAACTGTGATCATGCAGATGGGTAAGGAATTAAATATGACAGGTGAAGCTCTCACTCAGTATGTCACAACAGAAGTGGACAAACATATGGATAGGGAAGAAAGAAAGTTGCAATTAGAGACTGAAGCAAGGAAATTAGAGGCTGATAGAGAAGCAAAGAAATTGGAGGCTGAAGAAAGGCGGTTGCAAGCAGAAGCTGAAAGAGAAGCCAAAAGACTGGAAGCTGAGAGAGAAACCAAAAGATTAGAAATGGAAGTCAAGAAATGGGAGGCTGAAAATGAGGCAAAGAAAATTGAAGCTGAGGAAAGGAAATTACAAGCAGAGAGAGACCATCAGTTGAGATTAAAAGAGCTTGAAATTCAGGCAAATACTGGCAATAATGGTGGTAGCTCACCTCACTCTGAGAATAGTTCCAGCCAGAGCACCTCAAGTGGGGCCATGAATTTTCATCTGAACCCATTTGTTGAGAAAAAAGACGCCATTGAGTCGTACCTGGATAGATACGAAAGACTTGCCACTACCTATGGCTTAGGGAAAGAAAAGTGGAGTCTTAAACTATCTCAGGGATTGAGAGGTGTGGCCTACGATGTATATTTGAAGCTCTCAAGAGATGACCAGGAAGATTATGAAATCCTGAAGCAGGCACTGCTTGTGAGATATGAAAAGAACTCAGAATCATATAGAAACAAATTCCGAACCACTAAACTTCTTCCAGGAGAAAACTATCACCAATTCTCTGCTAGACTGGAAACTTATTTGGAAAAATGGAGTAGTTTAGGAAAGTGTCAGGATCTGAAAGAAATGATAATGATGGAGCAAGTGAAAGAGTCCATGCCTCAAGAAATGAGGAAGTTTATCATGGAACAAGGAGCAGAGAGATTGGAAGATATTGTAACTGTTGCTGAGAGATATCAAGCAGCTCAGACAGAATTATTAGGAAATAAGAAGAAGCAGGGTGAAAACTTCAAATCATCACAAAACTATACCAAATATGAACAAAAGGACCATACCACAAGGAACAAAGAAAGGTTTGACCAAAAGGACAAAAACCCTCTAAGATCCGATAAGACACCTTACCGGAAGGAAGGAAAGTGGTGTAAAGCTTGTCTAATGAGTAACCACAATACTGCAGACTGCAGAAGGAAGAATCCTCCTCATCATGCTGCATGTTTTACAACAGGGAATCAGGGAAGGAAGGAAATGGCAGTAAGTCAGAAAGACTTCCATCATCCCCCTGTCTGTGAGGAAGTGACCGTGAATGGCACTCAAGTACTGTGTTTATATGACACAGGATTGGACTTTGATTTAGTTGTGTGCTCTTCTCTAGTGAGTCCTGACCAGATAACCACAGAAACAGTGGAAATCAGAGGACCGATCAAGGGAGCAAGAACCATGACACTACCCATAGCTCGAATCAACATAAGATCTCGCTATGTGGAAGGAGAAATCAAAGCAGCAGTGATGGACGACCCTATTTACCCTTTGATTTTGGGGTGTAGGTATGTTTTCCTTGGAGAACCTATAAAACCCATAGTTATGGCAACAGTCCAGACCAGGGAAAGCTCCAGGAAAATGGAGGAGAATCCTATCAATACTCATCCAGAAGAGATGAAAAAGGCTCAAGCAGCAGACAGCACATTGAAGCCTTGTTTTGGCAAATTGCCTAAAGCACATAACCCTCCAGAGAAAGGAGACTTGTATATGAAGAATGGCCTACTATACAGAAAAGCTGGAACAGGACCTAAAGGGCATGGACAGCTTGTAGTGCCAAAATCTTACAGGGAGAAGGTTATGATGCTAGGACATGCTATACCCTTCAGTGGACATATGGGAATAGGGACCACTGGACAAAGGATAGCCTGTCACTACTTTTGGCCAGGAATTACAGAGGACATAAAAAGATATGTAGAGTGCAACTCTCAGTACAGGCCCAGCCATTACAAGATGGAACTACAAAAAAGCCAACTGGGGTTTATTCAGGCATCAGATGAACACGCTGCTGTCTACCCTCAAGGTATAGAACAGAGACATTAATGAAGTGGTAAAAGACTTCAACAGATGCATACTACAAGCTGCAAAAGAAACCATTCCCAAAGGATGCCGGTGTAACTACATACCATACTGGTCCAGCACACTCCAAGAACGTCAGGAAGCTATGGACAGGGCTAGAAAGGACGCAGAGTCTCAGCCTTCACTTGAAACTCACAACAAATGGAAAAAGGCTGTAGCAGAGTTTCAGAGAACAAAGCTAGAAGAAAAACGGAAAAGCTGGAGAACTAAAACGGCATCGCTGAACCTTGAGAAAGACGGCAGGAAACTTTGGAGATTAGTCAAGTCTCTAAATGAAGAGCGTTCCTCACCTAGGCAGACTATCACATTGGATGAAGGTGGCAAACTTTTCAGAGGAAAACAAGCTGCAGACTTGTTTGCTAGAAGATACAGTTCAGAAAGCAACTTACCCATTAACATAGATCATCAGAGAGAGATAAGAAAAGAAATACTGGCAACCATGGGACAGACAGATACTCCTGCCCCAGTGAGGGAACCCATCACACTAGGAGAACTACAGAAGGCTATTTCCAAGCTTAAGTTTCAAAAGTCACCCGGCCCAGACAAAATCAGCAACGAAATGCTAGTAAATCTGAGCTCAGCAGCAAAGACAAAACTGCTTGAGATATTCAACCACAGCTGGTTGAAAGGAACGGTACCCCAAGTATGGAGAGAAGCCATCACAATACCCATACTAAAGAAAGGGAAATGTAAGACCGAGGCTGCAAGTTACCGGCCAATCAGTCTCACAAGCTGTGTTGGGAAGACTATGGAGCGAATAGTCAACCACAGATTGAAATGGTATTTAGAGTCTGAGCAGATCCTGGTGCCGGAACAAGCTGGATTTAGAGAATGCTACAGTATAGAAGACCAAGTTACTTACTTGTCTCAAGCAATAGAAGATGCCTTCCAGGAGAAGAAAAAGGTCCTAACGATCTGGGTCGACTTCAAGCAGGCCTTTGACAAGGTGTGGAAAGATGGCCTCATTGCAAAACTTAGGAGAAGTGGAATCCAAGGCAACATGATGAAATGGATCCAGTCATACTTGCATAACAGGAGAACTAGAGTCACTCTTGACGGTCTGCAGAGCAGAAAAGTGTTGCTCCATCAGGGGGTACCTCAAGGAGGAGTAATTTCCCCAACACTCTTCCTTGTTTACATCAATGACCTGGTGAAAGATCTCCCTGCAGGAGTTAAAGCTGCCTTATACGCAGATGACCTAGTACTCTGGTGCGCTGATGAAAACATCACCACAGCAAATTATAGAATGCAGCGGGCAGAAGACATGCTAGTGTCATGGGCAGAGAAATGGCTTATCACAATAAACACAGACAAAACCTCCACAACACTGTTCTCCCTCGCCCCCAAGGACAAATCAGCTAACATACACCTAGGGACAACCGTGATCAAGGAAGAAAGCTACCCCACCTATCTTGGGGTGACATCTGACCAAAAGCTTACATGGAATAAGCATATTGAAAATGCAGAAGGAAAGGCCCGAAGACGACTAGGCATACTCAGAAAATTAGCAGGTACCAACTGGGGAGCAAATGAACGAAATCTAAAGAAGATTTATAATGGAGTAATAAGACCACACTTAGAGTTTAGCTCAGCAGCATGGTCATCAGCTGCTAACTCACATCTGCAGTCTTTGGACAAGGTGCAAAATCAAGCTCTCAGGCTCATTACAGGAGCCATGAAAACTACACCAATAACAGAGATGCAGAAGGTTGCTGGATTACAGACATTATCCCATAGAAGAGACACAAAAACCATGATCCAGATGGAAAAGTACAACAGTATGCAAATGCACCCAATGAAGGCAAGACTAGATGATCTGGCATTGGGACGTCTAAAGCGTAGCAGCTTTGTGCATCGGGGGGAAAGACTTATAAGACAGCATCAAGAAGACCTATCCATGAAGACAACACCACTGAAGCCCACCCTATACCCTGTACCATGGGAGCAGGCCAGCAGTGCCCTCCAAATTAATACATCAGTCAGTGGTCTCACAAGTGGATGTGAGTATAATGATCTGCAAAAACGAACTGCTACATTGAGTATGATCCAAGAAAGCTATCCCGATCAATCATGGATACATGCCTATACAGATGGATCAGCAACTAATGCTGTTAGGAATGGAGGTGCCGGTATCTTTATCTCATATCCTGACAACCACTATGAGACTAGGCACATTCCCAGTGGTAAATTCTGTTCCAACTATACAGCTGAGGTTCAAGCTCTAGAGCAAGCTGCAAATATGATTTATAACACCAACTCTGACTGCCACCAGGTAGTCATCCTCACAGATGCACTGTCTGTCCTGCAAGCTCTCAAGGGTGGTAAACTCCCGCATCTGAGAAATGAACTAAACAAGGTAGCTGCCAAAAAGAGAACCATACTTCAGTGGGTACCATCTCATTGTGGTGTACCCGGAAATGAAAAGGCAGATAAACTTGCAAAAAAGGGAGGAGAATGTGAACAAGAAGATAATGAAGTCACATACTTTGAGAAAAAGAGAGCTATCCAGACTATCAGAAGAGAACAGAACCAACCCAAGACGACTATCACACTCTCGACCGGCAGGGACAGATAACTATTTTTCGACTCAGGACAGGGCATAACAAACTGAATAAACACATGCACAAGCTACGATTGTCTGCTTCACCACTGTGCACATGTGGATTAAACGAACAAACTGCTGAGCATGTTCTACAGGACTGTCCTCTGTATGACCAGTTAAGAAAGATATACTGGCCCAATGACTCAACACTAAACTCAAAGCTATATGGAGTTAAAGAGGAACTTCAAACAACAGTCGAATTCATCATGAGAACTCGTCTGACGGTGTAATCATCAAAGATGCGATCGCAAGAAGAAGAAGAAGATAAAAAGATATGTAAGATCCTGTCCAGAATGCCAAAGAGTAGCTCCTAAGCATAGGACTGCACCAGCAACACTGGGAGAAATGCCTATTATGGGAACCCCGTTTGAACATGTTGCAGTGGATATTGTTGGACCCCTCACTAGGACCAAGAAGAGAAATGCATATATCTTAACCTTGGTTGATACTTGCTCTATGTGGCAAGAAGCAGTGGCCATGTCAGCTATAGATTCAAAGCATGTGGCAGAGGCACTGTTGACAATATTCACCCGATTAGGTTTCCCGCATCAGATATTGACTGACAATGGGTCTCAGTTTAAGGGAAAGCTAACACAAGAAGTATTCAGGATATTTCAAGCCAGGCACTATCATTGTAGTCCCTACCATGCCCAAGGGAACGGTCAAGTAGAGCGGTTCAATGGTACGCTAATTTCAATCCTTAGAAAGCTGGCGAGTGAAAAACCTGATACTTGGGATACATACTTACCCGCTGCACTATTTGCATATAGGGAAGTACCCCACAATTCAACTGGATTGGCTCCAGCTACATTGTTGTTTGGAAGACCAATAAAAGGTCCACTGGAAGCATTGCTGCGGACATGGACTGATGAAAAGGCAGAGGAAACAGTGACTTCCTCATACCAGTACGTCAACGAGTTGACATCTCGATTGAAAGCAGGTTGGAAACTGGCCAATGATAACTTAAGACAGGCCAGAAGGAAGCATGCTGCGTACTACAACAAAAAAGCAAAGGATAGGGAACTGGAGGTGGGTGAAAAGGTGTTATTACTGTTGCCAAGCAGCAATAATAAATTGCAGATTGGATGGCAGGGACTCTATATCATACTGGAGAAACTTTCCAGGACCAATTATAAGATTGACAAGAAAGGAAAGGAGAAGGTATATCATGTCAATCTTCTTAAAAAATACTATGACAAGGAATCATCAGAAGTTGCACATATCATGACCCTAGCCATTGCAACAGAAATGCACGGTGAACCCCTTCACTCTATGGAGTATCCAGTCACAACTACAGAGGATTATGTTCAAGTAAATATTAGTGAACATTTAACTCCAGAGCAGAAGAAGAGGGTTCAGAAAGTGTTGCAAACTCATGCTGATGTGCTCACAGATAAGCCAGGTCGTACGAATCTGTTAGAGTACGACATGAAGGTTACAGACCCTACCCCAGTATGCATGAGAACATACCCTATACCCTATGCGAAAGCCCAAGCACTAAGGGAGGAAGTTGATTATCTGTTGAAGGAGAAAATTATCTCGAAGTCAGACTCTCCCTATAGCTCAAGTGTGGTGCTATTGAGAAAACCGAGTGGTGAACACAGGTTATGTATTGACTACCAGAAGCTTAATGCGATCACAGAATCTCAGGTGGACCCATTACCTGACACCAACCAGCTGTTCTCAACACTGAGTAAGGCTAAGTATTTATCGAAGGTAGATCTAAGCAAGGGATACTATCAAATACCAGTGAAACCAGAAGTTAGGAAAATGCTGGCATTTAGTACATCAGACGGACACTGCGAGTTTAATGTACTACCCTTTGGGCTGAAAAATGCTCCCAGTATCTTTTCAAGAATGATGAGGAAAT
This sequence comes from Oreohelix idahoensis, assembly GCA_024509875.1. Taxonomy (NCBI): domain Eukaryota; kingdom Metazoa; phylum Mollusca; class Gastropoda; order Stylommatophora; family Oreohelicidae; genus Oreohelix; species Oreohelix idahoensis. Next base: position 80,835 of record JAMPIV010008053.1, on the reverse strand, counting down.
TGTTGAAACCTCTACAAAATCCCCATATCACTAACTTTATGGATGACATTCTTGTTGCTACCAACACATTTGAAGAGCATATAGTAGCGCTCTCCATGTTGTTTGACAGACTGAGAGCCACTGGATTGACTGCACGTCCAACCAAGTGCTATATCGGTTGTAAGGAGTTGGAATTCTTAGGTCACACTATTTCTACAGATCATATGTCTCCTGACCCAAAGAATATAGAGAAGTTAAAGAAGGCACCCAGACCTCAAACGAAGAAAGATGTGAGATCATTCGTGTCATTATGTGGGTTCTATCAGAAGTACATACCCCACTTTAACTCTCTGTGTGCACCGTTAACTAACTTAACGAAGAAAGGACAGCCTGACAAAATCAAATGGAATGCTGATTGTGAAAAAGCTTACACAGAGCTAAAAGCAAAACTCACCAGCAAACCAATCCTTACACTACCCGATATCACACAGGAATTTGTATTAAGGACAAATGCTAGCATGGAGCCGCGGTAGCATAGTGGTTAGTGCACTGGCTTCCTAGCGCAGTGGTCTATGGTTCGATCCCCAGATGAGGCGGAAAATTTTTAGGCCACAAACGGCTCCTGGGAAGGTTAAGGCGGCCGGCGTGATGCCGACCACATCACCCCTCGTGTGCCGACGGTCAAGATAATATGGGCCTAACACCATATTCCCAATATGCCTCAATGGGCGTGTAACGGGTTCCTTTACCTTTTTTTACAAATGCTAGCAGTATAGGTATTGGTGCAACTCTCTTGCAGAAATCAAAAGCCCAGCCGGAGGAACTTTTACCAGTCGCCTACACCAGTAGGAAGCTGAATGCAGCTGAGTTGAACTACTAAACCATAAAGAAAGAATGTTTAGCTCTAATTTGGTCCATCAACAAATTTTCACCTTTTCTGTATGGGACACACTTCATTGTCCAAAGCGATCATCAACCTTTAACATTCTTGGCTGCATCTAAAAAGCTAAATTCAAGATTGTTAAGGTGGACACGTCAGCTATGACAAGTCACAGCTAGGAAAGGAGGGGTCTATGTCGTGAAACGACTGTAACCCACTACTTTGTTAATCACTATGTCGAGATACAGATTTGCTTCAACCAATCAATGAGCAACGTTCACCAGTCTCTGAGACAGAATAAATTAACGGCCATCTTGTTCACGCAATATGGTGGAGGAAAACTGAATAAAATTAGGCTGTACAAGCGCTTGAGACTAAACCGGAGGAAACCAATCAGCTTGCTCCGCCAGGAACCAACCAAAAGCTTTGCTTAAGCATTCACCTACCTATATAATCGGGCGAGATTTTATGCTAAGCACGCAACCGAACATGAAGCCAGAGACGACCGACTGTGTGAGAAGAGCTGTCAACTTTGATTTATAGCTTACCTGAGGGCATTGACCTGCACCTGCTTCGCTAAGTCGAGTAAAAAAAAACTGGCCTGTTTGAATCTTAGAGGGTAAATATATTTACGATAACCTTTAGGAAAATAGGCTTTCAGCAGGTCTATAATGTTGGTATTTGTTGTGTGTCATTTATACTACCTATCAGGTTACTGATTGTATCTTGGGGAAATTAAGTATAATGATTGTATTTCCTATTAAGATTGAATAAGACAAAGACTAATAGGACTTATAACTCAATCTATTGTCTCACATGACTTCAGTCTATTATCTCAGATAAGACCAACTGCCATATAACCAAAACAGTCCTTGTTAGGACTCAACCTATTGTCTCCTATACTTCAATCTGTTATCTCAGACCAACTGCAATATAACCAAAACAGTCCTTGTTAGGACTCAATCTATTGTCTCCTATAACTTCAGTCTATTATCTCAGATAAAACCAACTGAAATATAACCAAAACAGTCCTTGTTAGGACTCAATCTCTTGTCTCATCTAACTCCAATCTATTGTCTCCTATAACTCCCACCTGATATATATAACCAGACAGTCCTTGTCACATATACTCCTATCATCAGAACATAACAATATTGTTAGGATATATGTTACCAGCTTGTATAGCACTCGTCAGAGAGGGCCTGGTATATTATAGGGGGAAGGAAATGGTTGTATCACACCTAGGTGTACATATTATTGGATGTATTCATGTATTGAACTTATATTATGGGATGTATTCATGTATTCATGTATTGAATTTATATTATTGAATGTATTCATGCATTGGATTTATATTATTGAATGATATCCATGTATTAGTTTATCAGAAAGAATGTTTTGCAAGTAGACACCTGTCTTGTCTTGCTATTGCTAAATGGGCTTGAGGACAGAAATTAGCCCCTATTTTTCCTTGTTACAGGTTTTATTCGTGTCATCAAAACTGAGATCGTGGGTCGTCAATCCAGCTGCCTGGAACTCCGCAGGAGCATAGAGGTTGTCCTGACTCTACATCTTTGGTCCCCCTCAGTCTTGGGTGGGCTAAAGGAACGATACTCAGCCGATGTTGTGTGAACCAAACAAAGAAGAACAGACCTTAGAGAGATGAGTACACATTAGTACCATTTCTGTCAGCATTGTGAGCATAGAAACTGTCAGTGATGAAAAAGTGAATTAGCATAGCAAGAGACAAAAATAACAGCATAGCTGATAAGTGTTATATCCTTAATTAACAGCATAGCTGATACATGTACTAAAATTGAATAACAGCACAGCTGATATAATTTTTGTTCCTATAATTGGAAAACTTGTTGTAATATTTATTTACATATCTATATAAATATAAATATTTGTAAATCATATGTAAACTTACAAATTCATTACATTCCATTTTTCAATATTCACCCTTCAGCACAAGAGTAGATAGTGTATATACTAAATAAATAATAAGGAAATTGTATTTGAACGACTTGTCAATTTTATCAGTGTTAAGTAAAATCTGTTTCCTTGGTTTTTTAATATCACAGTTAGTTACACAGCGGAGGTGGCACTTTATGTCGGTCTCCTCTCTACTATTGTTTCGAGATCATTCACAGCCGTAACTAACTTGTGATACCAGTAGTTCTCTCAGACACTGGGACTTCACCATTTTCTGCAGAAATTCTATTTCTGTAATTGTCAGTACTATACTGATCTTAAAGCCAATAAAAACCTCACGCCACATCATTGTTGACAAAATATTCTGCTGAAATGTTCAGTTCCTGATATAGTCAATGAAGCAAAGGTTCCACAGAAGTTTCAATTATAATACTGCCATTACAAGTATTTGATACAACTGTGTTTTCATCATCTGTATCATCTCCAACTTTAAAGCCTGCTTTTCGAAAACAGTTTGCAATAGTCACAGGCAACACTTTCCCCATGCAGATTTCAATATAACAATAGCATCCAGAAAAGTTATCCCTTTACACCTAAACCTGGGGCCTCGCATGCCCTGGACCTGTATATCAAGAACACCATCCATGACATTCAGCAGCTCCGCCCTCGTAGAGTGCATTATTCCAATCTCACTTCGGCAGAGTCTCGTGCTCTCTCCCTTCTTCGTCGTAGAGACGACATTGTCATCAAACCGGCTGACAAGGGAGGAGCCATTGTCGTCTGGCAGAAGGACTTGTACCTAAGTGAAGGTAAAAACCAGTTGACCAATGGCTCTTTTTACAGGCCCAGGACCAGCGATGTGACTGTCTCTAACAATTGCATTGTACACAACACTATTAAACAGCTCATCACTAGTAATGCTCTTCCTCCCGAAGCATCTCATATTAGGATTCATGACAGCTCTTTGGGCAAGCCTGTATTCTACATGCTCCCAAAAATTCATAAGATCGACAACCCTGGAAGACCTATTGTCTCAGCCTGTTCCTGTCCTACTGAACACATTTCTGACTTCCTCGATAGCATTTTCAAGCCTATCGTTGAGAATCTTTCCTCCTTTATCAAAGACACCAATCATGCTCCTACCATCTTTTCTTGTTAGACGTCTGTTCTCTGTATACCTCTATTCCCCACTCTGATGGTCTCCGAGCTCTTCGGTTTTTTCTGGACCGGTGCTCCTGCCCTTCTATATCCACTGACACTCTTCTCCGTCTTGCTGAACTGGTCCTTCAACTGAATTCCTTTGAATTCAATGGTCAGTTTTTTGACCAAATTAGTGGTGTTGCCATGGGAACGAAGATGGGTCCTAGCTATGCCTGTCTATTCATGGGCCACTTGGAGCATCAGATATGGCAACAATACTCCGGTCCTTTCCCCGGGTTTTACCGCAGATATATCGATGATGGCATAGGTCTCACAGATATGTCTGAGACTGATTTATACCGCTTCATCGACTTTGTCAACCACTTTCACCCCACCATCAAGTTCACCTCCCTCGTCTCCACAGTATCTGTCAACTTCCTTGACATTACTATTTCTATCACACCCTCTGGCGTCAATACCTCAGTATACTACAAGCCGACAGATGCCCACAGCTACCTCCTGTATACCTCTTCTCATCTTCGGGCCTGTCGTGACTCCCTTCCTTTTTCACAACTTCTCCGCCTCCGCCGTTTGTGCCAAGACGACGATGACTTCCACTTCCGAGCAAATGAGATGTTGGATTTCTTCCGTAGCAGACTTTATCCGGAACATGTTCTCACCTCTGCTCTCCAACGTGTGCTCCCCATCTCTCGTCAGGAGGCCCTCAAACCTCACTATAAATCCACTTCGGATAGAGTCAAATTAATCTTGACCCATCACCCTCACAGTACTGCTGTCAAACAGATCCTTTTCCGCCACCTCCCTATCCTCCAAGCAGAGCCTGTGACCCAAGAAGTATTCGGTGAAGCACCTTTGGTGGCATATAGACGCGACAAGAACTTGAAGGATCTTCTTGTTCACAGCCGTCTCCCAAAGGAGAATGCCACTCACTTTGGCACACTACCCTGTGGTCGGACACGATGCAACACGTGCAAGTATGTCATCTCAACCCAGAAGGTGTCCTTTCCTAAGGCTATGTATACCATCTCTAGTAGCTTCATGTTTGGCCACAGACTGCTTTGTCGGTCAGCGGCTAAGGATGGAAGAAGAAGAAGAAGAAGTAGCTTCATGTGTGAATCGTGCAATGTCATTTATACTTCTTCTTCTTCTTTGATCCATAACCGCCAACCGTCAAAGCAGTCAGCGGCCATCACGCCTGGTGGCGTCTTGTAGGGCAGCAACAAATTGATTCCACTTTGCTCGGTCGGCGGCCATCCTTCGTACAGTGCCCCAACTGTGGTTCATTCTTTGCATCTCAGCTTCCACAGTTCTCCGCCAAGTTGTTTTTGGTCGGCCTCTCTTTCGCTTTCCCTCGGGGGTCCATAGCATAGCTGTTCTTGCGATGGTATCAGGGTCCCTTCTGAGGACATGGCCAACCCAACTCCAGCGTCTGCCAGCTATGATGGTGTGCATGTCCTCCTGGTTACTCCAAATAAGTAGTTCTTGGTTGCTGATGGTGTTTGGCCAAAAGATTCGGAGAATTTTCCTTAGGCAGATTGTGTGGAAGGAGGACAGTTTCGACATTTCCTTCTCTGTTACTCTCCAACATTCCGCACCATAGAGAAGCACAGAAAGTACGCAGCTCTCATACAGTCTTAATTTGGTGTTTGTGCTGTACTGGGAAGACTTCCAAATGTTGTTGAGAATAGCAAAGGCTGTTCTCGCTTTATTCATTCTGTTGTTAATGTCCTTGCTTGTTCCGCCGTCAGGTGTTACTATGCTTCCTAGGTAAGTAAATGTGTCTGTCTGTTCTAACTTCTGGTTCCTTACTGTTATTGGCTCAGGATTGCCCACATTTAGTGTCATGACCTCCGTCTTCTTCAGATTGATGTTCAGGCCAACCTGCTGGCCATACTTATTCAGTCTATCAGTTTTGTCTTGAATGTGTTGGTGTGAATGCGCGAGCAGTGCAATGTCATCTGCATATTCCAAATCTTCCAGTGTAGAAAACATTGTCCATCTAATTCCTCTTGGACTGCCCTCTGTTGTCTGGCGCATCACCCAATCTATGACTGTCAAAAATAATGTTGTTGATAAGGGGCATCCCTGTCGTACTCCTGTTTTCACTTCGAAAGTTACATTACTCGATCCAACACTGCACGTAAAGTTAGAATAGAGGCTTTTTATAATGGAAACAATGCGGCTGGGAATTCCATAAGCCCTCAGAATTTTCCATAGGCTGTCCCTGTGTATGCTGTCGAAAGCCTTTTCAAAATCAACAAAGTTAATGTACAGCTGTCTCTGCCATTCTGAGCACTGCTCTATAATGTTCCTGAGGGCAAATATATGATCTGCACATCTTCTGTTCTTTCTGAAGCCCGCTTGTTCTTTCCTCAGTTTATGGTCAACTGCTTTTGAAATTCTCTGGATGATTATCCTGCCTAGTATTTTGCTGGGAACTGAGAGGAGGGTAATTCCTCTCCAGTTGTTGCAGTCTGCAAGGTCGCCCTTCTTGGGCAATTTGACAATTGTTCCTTTACTCCACTCTATTGGTGTTGTCTCAGTTTCCCAGACTTGTGCAAATAGTGGTTCTAATAGTTCTGCTGCTAGTTCAGGGTCTGTCTTGAATAGCTCAGCATTCAGATTGTCGTGACCAGGCGCTTTTCCATTTTTTAGCCCTTTGATAGCTGTGATAATTTCTTCTTTTCGTGGAATGTCTGTATTTACGTCTAAGTCACTTTCAGCCTCAGGAACATTCAGCTGAGTCTCTGGTGGTTCCTTATTCAGTGTTTCTCTGAAGTGCTCTGCCCACCTTGTTTCCTGCCCCTGTGCTGTGGTGATGAGATTTCCTTGCTTGTCTCTTACTAACGTTATGTTGTTTGCACCTCGTTTTCCACTGATAGCTTTAGTTATTTTATAAACTGTGCTTTGTTCATTTCTCAGTGCTGCCTCTTCTGCCTGTCTTGCAAGGTCATCCAGAAATGTCCTTTTGTTAGCACGGGTTTGACGTTTTACTTCCTTGTCCAGCTGACTGTACTGTTCACTATATATTGCCTTTAACCTGGGAGACTTAGCTTCTGTTTTCTTCCTTTTCATTTCCTTTCTCTTCGCTATGGTGTTTAGCGTTTCTGGTGTTATCCAGTCTTGGCTCTTTCTTTCCTGGAATCCCAAGCATGACTTGCTGCTTTCTTTATATATTGTTGAGATGGTGTTGAATTTCTGGTCCACATCGTCGGTCTCTGTTCTTTCCTGGCTTTTGGTAATCAGATATCGTCTCTTTACGTCGACCACAAACGCTTTTCTGGTGAGGGGGTCCTTAAGTTTCGTGATGTTGTATCTTTTCTGTTTGACTGCAACCTGGTCCAGCAGCTCTGAGTTTCACCTTCAGTCTTGCTACTACTAGGTGATGATCACTTCCCACATCTGCGCCTCTTCTTACTTTCACGTCTTGTAGTGCATGTCTCCATCTGCCATTGATCATTATGTGATCTATCTGGTTTTTGTCTCGTCCGTTTGGTGATTCCCATGTTAACTTGTGCACTTCTTTGTGTTGAAAAAGTGTTCCTCCGATGACCAGGTTGTTAATACTGCAGAAGCTTATTAATTTGTCCCCATTCTCATTTACTGTTCCACTGCCGCATTTCCCCATTACTCTTTCGTTATAATTATTGTGTGTTCCAACTTTCGCATTTAGGTCTCCCATTACTATAATAAGATCGTACCTGGGTACAGTTTCCATTTCCTTTTGTACCTGTTGATAGAACTCGTCCTTAATCTCTTCGTCGCTGTCATTTGTTGGTGCATAACATTGTATAATTGTGGTGTTGGTGAATCTCCCTCTCAGTCTTGCTCTTATTAGTCTGTTGTTAATGGGTTTCCATTCCAGTAGAGACCTTTCCATTCCTTTCTTAAGGATAATGGCTACACCTTCGTTGTGCTGACCGTCCTCTCTACCAGAATAAAGTACTGTTTCCCCTGTAGCTGTTTTTATTCTCCCCATCCCTGTCCATCTGCTCTCGCTTATTCCCAGGATATGTAGTTTGTAATTCCTCATCTCTGCTGTAATCTGTCTCAGCTTTCCTGCCTCGTTCATAGTTCTGACATTCCAAAAACCAATTCTGGTTTCGTGTTTTGCGGTCTGGGCATCCGTTTTCATGCCAGTGGCTTCCTTTCGGCTTTCACCACTGTCAGTCATACGAGCCTGAGACTCCGGATGTCCGTCCCGCATCAAAGTATTTCCATTTATTGCTGTTTCCGTAACGTGTGTGATTTTTTACACAGACAGGGGTGTCGGCCCTGTGCTAAAACCCCCAACCTGGAGGACCAGGGTACCAGCTTTTGTCTGACCCCTACCCACGCAGACCAGTCCAGCATGGTTGAACCTACCAGGAGTAAAACTCCCACTGGCATAGCTCTGGGGATTGTCAGGGTACACAAGCTGCCATACCGCTACAAGGTATAGGTACCATTGATGGCAGAGTCATTTATACGATCATATGTAAATGTTGCTGCAAAACCTATATTGGCCAAACAGGCAAACGACTTGGGGACAGATTCAGCCAGCACTTAAATGACATTGCTCAGCAAAAGTCCACACCAGTAGCCATCCACTTCAATGGTCCTGACCACCATGGTCCAATCGACATCCAGGTCACAGTGATCCGATCCTGCTCCTCTGACACTGCCAGCCGAGAACAGCTTGAGAACCGTCTTATCCACCGCATGGGGTGTCTAAAACCAGCCGGTCTCAACACTTTACACACCTTTGTCTGAGGTCACCCTTTCCTCTCTTGCTCTGTTTTGACTCTTTCCACTCTTATCCTATTCTTCTATTTTTATGCCATCCGCCATTATATACTGCTCAAAAAAAGTTAAAGGCCACTTTCAATTTTTAGGTCATTTCAACTATGCTGTTTTTTTAAAAACCTGAACACTCAGTCAAAAAAGTTTTGCTGCATTTTGTTGCATGCTTAAACAATGTTTGTTTATCTGACAATAAATCAAATCTGTGTTACGTGTGTGTACCTCCAAGGTCAATCAAATGTACGGGGTGGAAAGGGAAATAATGCATGTTTGAAAATGCTTCCTATGGCAAAGCCTGTTGATAACATTGCTGAAATTTGCTTTCCACGTGCACGTCGTGACTATGGTGAACACATTTCACCCACGTTTTGGAAGGAACGGGCAATTGGTATGTTTGTAACATTTACCATTTTAGCCATGGCTCAGCTAAGACGCTTGACCAATGTTGACAGATGGAGAGCGATGGCATGGCTGCAGGATGATGTACGGCTGCGAGAAGTTGCTAGGAGATTAGGAGTTGCCCACTCTGTCAAACAAACTCTGCGTGATCGTTATAATGCAACCGGCAGTGTCGCAGAACAACGCAGGTCAGGACGTCCAAGGTCTACCACAAAACGGCAAGACACGCTGAGCCATAGCTAAAATGGTAAATGTTACAAACATACCCATTGCCCGTTCCTTCCGAAAAGTGGGTGAAATGTGTTCACCATAGTCACGACTTGCACGTGAAAAGCAAATTTCAGCAATGTTATCAACAGGCTTTGCCATAGGAAGCATTTTCAAACATGCATTATTTCCCTTTCCACCACGTGCATTTGATTGACCTTAGAGGTACACACACGTAACACAGATTTGATTTATTGTCAGATTAACAAACATTGTTTAAGCATGCAACAAAATGCAGCAAAACTTTTTTGACTGAGTGTTCAGGTTTAAAAAAAAAAACAGCTTAGTTGAAATGACCTAAAAATTGAAAGTGGCCTTTAACTTTTTTTGAGCAGTATATGTATGAATATACACTGTTTCTAATTTGTCTTGATTTTTTATTTCATATTTATTTATCTCCCACTCATTCTGTCCTCTTCTATTTCCAGTCCCCACTTTTATTACGTTTGGGCGAGTTTATTGTTCGGTTTCGTTTTTTTAGTTTTCAGTTTCTTAGTATGTATTGTGTACATCTGGCGGCGGAAGTCACTTCCTTTCCAGCCACGTGGTCCATCAACGGACAGCAACAGTGATAGGATTTATACCTTGCCTTCAGGGAAGTACCTAGGTTTTATATTTATTTAAGTTCTTATGTGTCCTATCTAGCCTTCACTTTCTTTCCTTTCCTGACGAAGGCCTTGTGGCCGTAACGGAGACTATTTTCTTTGTCTTTTGTCCTCGTAAGACGAATCACCTATTTTCGATTTTTTTTTCAAACCCATCCCTTGAAGTCTTCAGCAACCACGTCTGCATCAATGTGACCTACAAGTTTGGACAACATTGCTGACCTATAATGAACCTTCAGATTTTGAATAATGCCTTGGTCACAAGGCTGAAGTTTGGATGTCGCATTTGGTGGTAAAAATAAAAGTTCTGTTGCTTTTAGATTTTGAACATTTAGGTGGGCTGAACAGTTGTCAAGCACCAAAAGAACTTTGCAATGTTGACGTTCCATAGAATGATCAAATGCATGTAGCCACTTGTGTAAAAGGTCTGATGTCATTCAGACTTTTGAATTAGCTGCATAATCAACACACAATTTTTTTCAAACCTTTAAAACAGCATGGATTTTTGAATTTACCGATTTCAAGTAATGGCAATTTTTCTGAACCATTCATATTTGTACACACAACAATTGTGATTCTTTCTTTCAATTTTTTCCCCCCCATGACACTTTACATTTCTGAAGGAAAAAGTCTTGTCAGGCAGCAATCTCCAATACAATCCAGTTTCATCAGCATTAAACACATCAGCAGAATTGTACCTACTCATAGCTGGTTTTAGCACCTCCTCCGTCCATGACTCGGTAGTCGTTTCATTAACAGAATGCCTTTCCCCACACAAAGCTTTGTAAGTAATGTTGTGCCGTTTTTTTAAAATGACCCAACCAGCCAGGACTATATTTCCAGCCAGTCCGACCTTCCAGAAGTGCTAACTCTTCTGCCTTTGCAGTTAATATAGGTCCATTTACAGGAACATTTGCTGATCTCACCATGGTGAACCATTTTAGGAGTGCCGTGTCAACCACATCACACACCGCTTTTCGGTTCTTCATTCTGTGACAATCAACTTGTTCACCATAAAACATTTTTCTGTACCGATCCTTATTTTTTATGATTCCTGAAAGCGTTGATTTTGGAATGTCGAATTCCTTTGCTATTTCCATTTTCTTTTTGCCACTATTTTCCACTTCTTGTAATAGCTCAATCTTTTTAACTTTCCAGCCATTTTTAGAGGGGAAATAACTCAAATTCTAACACCGGCGAAGCGCAATTTCCGAAAATAGCCGAAAAGTTGTACAAATGCCCAGGTACTGTATTTGAAAAAAGTTCGCCTTAAGCAGATCAAATTATATAGTCGGGACACGTTTAATCGTTCGGCATATCCGAAGATTCGTGATAAACGGATTCCGCTTAACCGGACATTTTTTACAAAGACAAAGAAGAAAAATTGCCGGGGATAAACAAATTGTTCTTCACAACAGAAATTCGCCACATCCGAGATTGCCTTAAGCGGTCTGCACTGTATATTATATTACACGAGGTAGGATAGGATTGAGAATATAATATTTTAGTTAAGTATTTGTACTTGTTTCTCTTCCTTTATACAGTATTGGGTCAAACCCAAAATCTACCAGTGGCTTCCATATATAACTGAGAATAAACATACGGAAGAACATTTTTTGTACTTAATACTTGGGTCTTGAAGATAAACCCATCTGGCATTGTGTTTGCACCCAGAAAGAGAGTACCAACCTAAAGAACATTAAGACTAAATACTTTAACTGGGCCTATTGTGCAAGAGCTAAGAGGAGTGGCGTCACAACGTACAACCTGGAGAGCACTGGTTTCTGCCTTATGCGCCGTGTTTGGTGCTTAAAGAATTTATTATTATTATTGATCCAGATTATATTTCTTTCCCAAATCTCATTTACATTCAAGCCCGTAGTGGCGAATATTACCAACATTAACTTTCCCGATGTTTGAACATTGTGGTGTGACCAAGAATTTTTATACTGAGAGAAGTTACCAACCTGTCATTTCCTTAGTCTGTGCGTCTAACTGTCGTCACTTATGTGTATGTGAGTGGTTGATATATATATTAATATATATAAATATACATATAGTTAGTTAATCTGTCTGACAAACAAAGTTCTGTTGTAGAGATAGGCTGAACGAGAGGATCTCCTCGAGTCCAGGGACAGATTCTATCTATTTACTTTTCACCATCTCACTCATGAAAATCTATTTCTTTACCATCTCCCACTGAGATATCACCTGTTCTATTTCTATTTGAAGGGACCAACTTATGTCTTAATTCCCCTATCAAAAATCTACGACACTCCCCTACATTTTAATATTGTGTATTACAAGTGTCATAAATACAAAGAGAAATCAAGTCCAACACAAAAATATCAATATTAAACTCCAGTGTCATGGCTGTTCAATTATATAGCTCTAGTTTATAGCAATATAGCATTCTAAAATGTCCAGGGTAAAAGAGGTTTTGGCAGACTCAAAAACAAACATAGTAGAGAACTGGATTCAAAAGTCAAAGATATGAGTCAGTCATGGAGACATCTTGAGCTGATAGTATACAACAAGAGGAGTTGGCATACATTTGTTGAAGACCTAGGCTGTTTAGGGAGCTAGAAGTGCTAATGATGATGTGTCATAAATGCCTGGATTGAACAAAATTTGTTTCAGGCTGATTGTGACAACATCTGTACTAAAACTGAGATACAGTATACTGACTTCTTGGACATGCCAGAAAGTAAACAACATTTATGCTTATTTGGAGATCAGAAAGGTATGTATAAAAGCATTGTTATTATTTTAAATTCTTATTTTGGCTACATAAGTTTACATGATTTAAATATCTGCACAGTATAACATTTAATAAGAAAAGTATTAAACAGGATTATCCTTGAGAGATTAAGAGTCCATAGACAAGAAACTGAGAGATGAACAAGCAGGTTTTCGACAAAACAGATCATGTACAGACCAGATAGCCACTTTGAGAATAATAGTTGAACAAAGTCTGGAATGGAATTCACCACTATACATCGGATTTGTGGACTACGAAAAGGCATTTGACAGTGTAAACAGAGAATCACTTGGAAATTGATGAGGCATTATGGAGTTCCCCTGAAGATCATTAATTTAATAAAGAAAACATATGAAGACATGACATGCAGAGTTCTTCATGAAGGACAGCTTACAGAACCGTTTGGGATAAGAACAGGAGTGCGACAGGGATACCTCTTGTCTCCATTTCTTTTCTTGCCGGCAATAGATTGGGTTATGAGATCATCGACAACACACAACAGAAATGGAATCCAGTGGACTCTGACTAAGCAGTTGGATGATCTGGATTTTGCTGATGACTTGGCTCTTCTGTCCCACAACCGTAATCAGATGCAGGACAAATTGAAAACACTCGATGAGAGGTCACAGCAATTGGGTCTGAAAATACACAGGGAAAAGACAAAAATAATGAGAATAAATGCAGGTAATGATAACAGGGTTGAACTTGAAGAAACACCAATACAAGATGTAGAATCGTACACATATCTTGGCAGTAATATAGACAAAGTTGGAGGGACAGACAGCGATATCAAAATAAGAATACAAAAGGCAAGAGGAGCTTTCATTGCATTGGGAAATATATGGAGATCAAGAGAAATAGGATCCAACACGAAAATAAGAATCTTCAACTCAAATGTGAAGTCAGTCCTATTGTATGGCTCGGAGACATGGAGAACAACAAAGACAACAACCAAAAAGCTACAGACTTTCATAAATGGGTGCTTGCGTACAATAGAGGGATTAAAATGGTATGACAAGGTTACCAACGTGAAACGGATGACAAGAACTAGACAAGTGCCAGTGGAACAAGAGATGAGAAGAAGATGATGGCGATGGATAGGACACACACTGAGGAAACCTGTTGATAGCATTACAAGGCAGTCCTTGTTCTGGAACCCCCAGGGCAAGAGAGGCAGAGGAAGACCAAGAACTACATGGAGAAGAGAATTGGAAACAGAGGTGAAAATGATGAGGAGAACATGGAAAGAACTTGAGATGATGGCACGTGACAGGAGGACTTGGCAGGTGTTTGTTGAAGGCCTATGCTCCTTTGGGAGTGGAGGGTTGTGAATGAATGAATAACATTTAATACTAAGCAGCGAGTGGGCCTTTGATAGAGAATTAAATCTATTTACAAACTTTAATTAAACTGCTTAATAAATACATAATGGAGATAGAGGCTGTTACTGCAGTAACCAGGGTAGTTATTGTGTCACAGTCACACTCTCAGTCCATGCTTTTAAAGGTTCAAAATGGATGTCTTGCATGAATAGAAAACATTTATAGAGGCCTTGAATCTTCAGAAGCTGGTGTGAATCTACTGTACAAGTCATTTAAGTGAATGGCATGGCAATAAAGGATCGGCTACCACGACAAGCATGGGAAACAAAGAGCCAGGGATCCAGACCTCCAGGACGACCCAGAGTCCGCTGGGAGGACAACATTGGACAATCTTTGAAGGACCGAGGACTAGAATGGAACCAGGCCAGGAAGAAGACAGCTGATAGAATGGTCTGGCGCTCTCTCTTCCAAACCTCTACACCTCACGGTAGAAGGGGAACGACTAAGTAAGTAAGTAAGGCATGGCAATAAGAGTGCTGACAGACTAGCTTCACATGCACCAATAGTGGGGACACTGGTCCTGCACAAGGGAGAGATACTGAGGACAGTTAATGATCATCTGCTAGAAAACAGCACTGCAATAGATGAATCAACAAGGCTAAGATAGCTGGAGTGTCACACCAAACATAAGACTAGCAGGTATGATGTATGAGAGGATGCATTCGACATGTATACAATCAGTGCTACAGTACAGTAAGCATTCATACATTTCAACATTTGCTGAGGAAGACTTAGCACCATAGAGTTTGACTGGATTGCAATGATGTCGATCCTGAATAACTTACTTACTTAGTCGTTCCCCTTCTACCGTGAGGTGTAGAGGTTTGGAAGAGAGAGCGCCAGACTATCCTATCGGCTGTCTTCCTCCTGGCCTGGTTCCATTCTAGTCCTCAATCCTTCAAAGATTGTCTAATGTTGTCCTCCCAGTGGACTCTGGGTCGTCCTGGGGGTCTGGATCCTTGGCTCTTTGATTCCCATGCTTGTCGTGGTAGCCGATCTTCTCCCTTTCTGCAGACATGGCCAAACCATCTTAGTTGGGACTGTTCTACTTGGGTCTGCAGGGGGTGGGATTTAAGGCCTTGACGTATCGTCTGGTTGTGTACCATGTCTCTTCTTGTTACTTCAACCACCTTCCTCTTATACCTCATTTCTGAGGTTTGGATCTGGCTTTTGTGTGTTGTAGTCATTGCCCATGACTCGCATCCATATGTCAAGACTGGGACATAGGTGGAGCGGTCTACAGCCATCTTTGTTTTCTTACCAACCTCTCTCTTGCTGAGGAATCCTCAATTTATGGCCTGAAAAAGTTTCCCAGCTGCTGCTTTTTGAGTGGCCAACTCTTCTTTGATGCCTCCCTTTCGGTCTATAATAGCTCCGAGGTATTTAAAGTGGTTGACCTGCTCCATGACCTGTTCTCCCAGCTTAATCTGATGTCTTCTTTCTTCTCGTGATATCACCATGGATTTTGTTTTAGAGCTGTTTTGACCATCCCTCTCTTCTCCAGCTCTTCCTTCCAGACTTGCAGGTTGGATTGGAGATGTGCCTCTGATTTAGCAATCAGGGCAACATCATCAGCAAATGCCAGCTCCGAAATACAGACCTGTCTCATCTTCCAGTACCCCACTGAATACTTTCTTGGTCTCTTCTTACATGCCTTAATGATATCGTCCATGAGGAGTATGAGAAGGTAAGGTGACAGGATATCACTTTGTCTTACACCAGTGGTGGTCCTGAACTCTTCTGACTTATGGTTTGCTGTCCTCACATAATTTCTGCAAGACTTGTAGAAGCTCTGTATAGCATGAATCAGAGGTGCTGGAATGTTCTTCCTTGCCAAACAGTCCCAAAGTTTGCTCCAGGGGACCTTGCCAAATACCTTTTCCAGATCTATGAAACAAAGATGGATCTCGCTCTTATACTCAAGGGCCTTTTCACTCAGCTGTCTGAGTGTGAAGATTAGGACTTGAGTACTTCGGTTTGCTTGGAATCCGCACTGGACCTCATCCAGTTGTGGCTCAGCTAGGCGTCGAAGTCTGCTCTAGGATTCTAGAGTAGATTTTACCAGGGACACTGAGAAGGGATATGCCTCTATGGTTTCCACACTGTCGATTGTTACCCTTCTTGAAAATTGGTGTTATGATGGCAATCTCCCAATCCTTTGGTATGGATTTGTTGTACCACGCTGCCTGTAGAACCCTTAAGAGTAATAGGTTGCCTGATGCTCCCATGTACTTAACCATTTCTGGTGTTATACCATCATGCCCTGCTGCTTTGCCCATCTTGATTTTCTCTAGTGCTGCCTTCAGTTCTTCCATCTTTATGTCATCTTCACCATCATTGGTTTTCTCTTCTGTGCTAGTGGTTATCATTTCTGATGTTTCACCATGCTCACCATCCAGGAGTTATGAGAAATATTCTTTCCATCTTTCCATTACTTCCTTCGGGGCAGTAAGTAATTTGCCTTGCTTGTCTTTTATAAGTTTGAGATGGCATTGTTTTTCCTTCCTCATGTTCTTTAGGGTCTTATAGCATGATCCTGAATAACAAACACATAATTATCAGGAAATTGTGCTTATGTGTTTGTTTACTACATTTTGCTAACAAATTTTAACTAAACATATAAGACATGCAATTCATTATTTATCTTTGCTCATTATTTTATTTTTACAGGTGATTATTTTTATTTTTACAGGTGATTATTTTTGTCACCTGTGCAGCACTCATTTCTTCCAACTTGATGTCCTGGATAAGCATATGACAAAAGTACACAGAGATGGATGCTGGAAGTTTGATAATAAATGCAGTGATCTTCAGAATATGTTACAACATGACAGTGGAAATAACATGAATGAAGCAGTGAATAAGATTGGAGATGCCATTTTAACTGATGTAGCAAGAGAAGTTAGCTTCAAATTGAGACTCGCGTGTAATGAAGCATCTGTGAACCTCATCAACAGTCAGGAAAGAACTGCTACAATGATTGACAACCTACACAGTAATACATCAGTTTGTAAAAATCAAGTCTGTAACATAAATTGTAGTAAATCAGTGTCTACCAATGAGATAAATGTTCAACTTTGTGCAAGTGACAGAGCTGTTGCTACTTGCAGTGATTTAAGCATTCAGTGTCAAATGAAAATATTTACTGTGAAAGACAACTTACAGCAACATAAAAGAATACATACAGGAGAGAAGCGTTACAAGTGTGATATTTGTGGTGTAGCATTTACTCTGATCCGTAATTTACAAAGGCATAATAGAATACATACAGGAGAGAAGCCTTACAAGTGTGATGTTTGTAATGCAGCATTCACTCAGAGCAGTAATCGACAAAGACATAAAAGAATACATACAGGAGAGAAGCCTTACAAGTGTTATGTTTGTGGAGAAGCATTTACTGAGAGTAGTAGTCTACAAAGTCATAAAAGAATACATACAGGAGAGAAGCTTTACAAGTGTGATGTTTGTGGTGCAGCATTTACTGTCATCGGTAGTCTATGTAAACATATAAAAAAACATACAGGAGAGAAGCCTTACAAGTGTGATGTTTGCCGAGCATCATTTACTCACAGCGGTAATCTACAGCAACATAAAAGAAAACATACAGGAGAGAAGCGTTACAAGTGTGATGTTTGCCGAGCATCATTTACTCAAAGCGGTAGTCTACAGCAACATAAAAGAATACATATAGGAGAGAAGCCTTACAAGTGTGATGTTTGTGGTGCAGCATTTACTCAGGCAGGTAACTTAAAAAGTCATAAAAGAATTCATACAGGAGAGAAGCCTTACAAGTGTAATGTTTGTGGTGCAGCATTTACTGATAGTGGTACAGTAAAACAGCATAAAAGAATACATACAGGAGAGAAGCCTTACATGTGTGATGTTTGTGGTGCAGCATTTACTGTGATCAGTAGACTACATAAACATATGAGAATACATATAGGAGAGAAGCCTTACAAATGTGAAGTTTGTGGAGCAGCATTTAATGAGAGAGGTAGTCTCCAAAGTCATAAAAGAATACATACAGGAGAGAAGCCTTACAAGTGTGATGTTTGCAGAGCATCATTTACTGTAAGCAATAGTCTACAGCAACATAAAAGAAAACATACAGGAGAGAAGCCTTACAAGTGTGATGTTTGTGGTGCAGCATTTACTCAGGCAGGTAGCTTACAAAGTCATAAAAGAATTCATACAGGAGAGAAGCCTTACAAGTGTGATGTTTGTGGTGCAGCATTTACTCAGGCAGGAAGCTTACAAAGTCATAAAAGAATTCATACAGGAGAGAAGCCTTACAAGTGTGATGTTTGTGGTGCAGCATTTACTGTGATCAGTGATCTACATAAACATATGAGAATACATATAGGAGAGAAGCCTTACAAGTGTGATGTTTGTGGCACAGCATTTACTCAGGCAGGTAGCTTACAAAGTCATAAAAGAATTCATACAGGAGAGAAGCCTCACAAGTGTGATGTTTGCGGAGCCTTATTTACTCTAAACGGTAATCTGCTGCAACATAAAAGAATACATACAGGAGAGAAGCCTTACATGTGTGATGTTTGTGGTGCAGCATTTACTCTGATCAGTAATCTACATAAACATATGAGAATACATACAGGAGAGAAGCCTTACAAGTGTGAAGTTTGTGGCACAGCATTTACTCAGGCAGGTAGCTTACAAAGTCATAAAAGAATTCATACAGGAGAGAAGCCTCACAAGTGTGATGTTTGCGGAGCCTTATTTACTCTAAACGGTAATCTGCTGCAACATAAAAGAATACATACAGGAGAGAAGCCTTACATGTGTGATGTTTGTGGTGCAGCATTTACTCTAAACGGTAATCTGCTGCAACATTAAAAGAACTACATCAAGCATTTTACTCTAAAACGGTGAAATCTTGCTGCAAAATAAATAATAATGAATTAATACAGCGGCCATAATGGAACGAGAGCCTTACATAGTGTGATGTTGTGAGGTTTCGCAGCATACTGAAGCATTTAATGACGAGAAGGGTTACGTCTCCATAGTCATTATAAGCATTACATACAGGATTTGAAGTAAAATTTCTACTGGTGTTGTGGTTTATGGCGTGTCTATGATGCAGGGGATAGGGTTGCTCGGTTGAGTATGATTATGTTATTGTTTTCTTTAGGTGTGTTGACCAGAGTCTTAGGGAGGTCAGGCGTTGGGGGGGAGAGGAATGTATGGGTGGGTAAGTGAACTTAGGGAGATGTTGCCGGCTACTTTTTTATTTAAAGAAATTATTACATGCAGAGAGAGTAAGCCATATACATTTAGTGATGTTTGTGGTTGCAGCATTTTACTCGGATGCGTAAGTGGTGGTAGTATTTATTTGATTTATTTTAATTTCCATTACAGGCTCGTGAAAGGCCTATTAGAATGTTTGGATGTTTGTGGAAGCAGCACTTACTGAATTGCGGTACGAAGGAACAACTCATGTGCAAGGTTAGGAGTGGACCTGTGTCGATGGCTGTCACACATCACCCCTTGTGTCGATCGGACACTTGGGTCAAGAATTTTATGGGTTTCCCAAAACAACATCAATTTCCCAATATGCCTCTGAATGACAGGCATGTAAATTGGGTTCCTAACAACAGCTTTATGTGCTTTGGGCCACTCCCACTTGAATAAAAAATACTCCCATATTGAAAGGAGAGATTCTCAGGAACTTATTTTTACATCTCAGTGGAGCAGAATAAATTGAAAGGCAGTAACATGTTGAATTTAATATTTTCCCTTGAGAAAGTAATCATTATCTAAACTTAAGTGATTTAATTAAAACACGATAATTGGGCTAATCTAATATCATCCATTAAAGCTAATTCCTTGGCTCAAGCATCACATCATACAGAAGTGCACTAAACAATGAGAAAAGGTGGTTGTGAGCAGCCCATGTATAAAACAATAGGACTTGCGAGGCGCACACTGTTCGAAACAACAAGCGCACAGAGGCTTATGTTTTATATACTGTCTATATTCAATTATTTGATGACAGACTAGTGGGATATGTCATGGCGCCGTGTTTTGCGATGGTTTTAAGCGACAGAATGGGAAAATGGTTACGAATCAGATATGAAGGGAAGTGTGGGGGTCAATAGCGGATTTATAGGGGTCTCTTTTGTTGATCGTCATTCAAATACAAGAAGCTCATCCCGAACATTGGTACACTACCACCAACCTTTGATAGGAAGCATGGAGATGCGTTTTATGATCTCATACTATGATATTGGTCTTCTGGGTGCTCTATATTACACTGCAGAAAATAAGATGTGAGAACATTATGACCTATTACGACTCAGCGCACTCTAATGTTTGTTGATTGATTTACATGTTCCTTCCGTTACTATCAAATGCACTATATGCTTTGGATCATTTGCCTGCAACTAGAGATTACACAGAATATTACTGCCCCCCCACCCCCTAGCCCCAAACACGCCCCCCCCTGTAATAAAAGGCCTGACCCCCCCCCCCAATATGTCGTAAATTGTAACCATCCAGATAAAAGGCTCGAATCACGAGCTATACCTGAAAATGCAGACAGAGGAGACTTAGACAGAGTGATCTCCAGTTTAAAGTATATTGCAGGCAAGACCGCAAGAAACGAGTGGAAGTTAAGTCAGCTATGAATGCGATTCTCGCACGAAGTATTTCGGTATATATCCGCTTACCAGCAAGACCGTCATCCATTCAGCCCGCGCGACCTCTCTTAGTTCTAAAAACAGGAGAATGTCAAGATGAACTGGTTCGACACTCAGTAATGGTGTAGACGAGCAGAAACAGGAAGTTGATACGCTTCTATTAAAAATGTTAGATGCTCAGGGAGACGTATGATACCAGAAATTCATTTGGCTGCAAATGGTTCGTACACTGATGGTAGTCGCTGTATGAAGATCTGTGGGTTAATAAATCATGTGGTGGTGTGCTTTCTGCTAGATAGTATAAAATAGGGTTGCTACGACTAGAAACTCTTGCTGATCATAGAAGAGTCATTTACATGATAAGAATCTCCAATTCATTTTTTAACACACAGAGTTTAATAACCATGAAGCGATCTTGATCTTTTTTTTCTGGTCTTCCGTGCGGCGATTGTATCACCTTCTTTTAAATTTTTTTTTTGTCATACATTCAAGTAAATTTAATTAAATTTGATTTACTATGTTTCTAATATATGGATTACTTTTATAATATCATTTTAAAGGTTGTTATACCAAGAGTAGACACGATTAGGTTTTCAGTATGGAGAGTACCTGTAAATATGATTGGGTTTACACGTGTATCGCATGCCAGTTCGAGGGATAACACATATTAGACGGGCTTTTGCGGCTGTCATTTCAGGATGCTCTATCTACAGGTGTTTTAGACAGAAGCTGCACTAAGTATTGTTGAGAGAGATTTGTATTGGTCAGCTTAATACAACTGCCCAACCTCCACCCAACATCTCACGCGAGACTAGCAGATGTTAACTTGATTACACTAGGTTGCCGAGTTTATTCATTGAATGCCCCACAGTCTTAGGACAACTTTCTTGCTCCGTCATCTATTTTGCGATCTGTACGATGAAGGTAGAAGGAAGGGTGCCGATTTCATTGTGAAGTATTCGTGCTAAACGTGAGAGAGAGATAAAACTGCAGGACCAGGTCAGCAGTTGGTGGGTGGAATTTGGGAAATGGTTTGTAATTAAGTTATTCTGGGTAACCTGTTTATGCCAATTGTTTATTTTTTTTAGATGATCGTTAACATTTGTTGGCATAAGGGTGATCATATTCCACTAAAACCCTTCCACTTCCCAAGAGAGCATAGGCCTTTCAACAATAACATGCCAAGTCCTAGCTGGTCGCACGTGATATACACATCCATCTAAAGTTCTTTCCTCATGTTCTACCTCCCATCATTTTCACCTATGCGTTTCCAACTTCTTCTCTCCATGTGCTTGCTTGGTCTACCTCTGCCTCTCTGGCCATGGGAGGTTCTCAGAAAACAAGGGACACTGCACTTGTAATGCTATCAAAAGCGTTTCCTCCTGTTGGTGTCCTATCATCGCCATCGTATTCTTCTCATCTCGTGTTTACACTGGCAATTGCTACCAGTTATTGTCATCAGTTCCCATGTTGGTACCTTGTCATACTCATATTTAGAATCCCTATTATTTACGACATAGCACAACCATGCCATATGACAAGTTTGTCTGTAGCTTTTGATTTGGTTTTGAAATTTTGTTCGTTCTTTGTTGTTCTAATTGTCTCCAGAGAATACTAAACAATAGACTGGTGCTTCAACTTTTGAGTTGAATTTTCTCTATTTTTCGCGTAAGTTGGATCCTATTATCTCCTTGACTCTACTTTGTTTTTGCACTTATTGAACTTGGATTGCGTCAGTTCTGACAGTGGGGGGTAGGTGGAGGGGGTGTTAGCGGGCTACTGTACATACAGAATTAGTGGGGCAAAGTATGCTGGTAGCGAAAGTTGTGTGGCTTGGCCTGCGGGTCTCAATGTGGAGGTAGACTGTAGGGGCTTGGTTCTCAAATTTAATGCCCTTTATCTTCCAAAATGTTCATAACATAGTTATCATTTACCTGAAAGTCTATTTCTCCACATTATTTTTTGTCTTTTCTGTGTATTTTCTACAGACCCAATTTGCTTGTGTATCCTTGCTATTCAGAGGGTTGTATTCAATTTGTAGGCACTGCTTCTGATTTACGGTTATGGAGACACAAGACAAGAGCCAAGTCACTATTCAGACAAAACTAATGTTAATACCTAATAGCTTAGCTAAGATTGGTCCCATTGAATGGATTCACCATTTCTGTTTGTTTCTTCACCTATATTGTGTCAGTCTCCGATTAAATTACTGTACATATAAACCAATCTTTTGCCGGCACCTAAGAAAACAGATATGGAGACATGAGGCATCCCTGTCGCACTCCTGTTCTTATCCCAAACGGTTCTGTAAGCTGTCCTTTTAATGACTAGAACTCTGAATGTATGTCATGTCTTAATGTTGTATTTTTTCTTTATTAAATTTATAAAAATAACAAAAAAAACTTTTCAACAAAAAATATGGGACAAGTCAAATAGAAAGAAAATATAAAACACAGCCAATCGCAAGAATAGCGGGAAGGTCCCTCTGCATTTGGGTGGCGGTACGTTATGATGCAACATATGAGCGTAAGAACCGTGAGACATGGTCTGTGTTGCCTGTCCGTTAACTTTCATTCTCTTAGCATCCAGCATAAGAGACACTTCCAGGACTTTTGAGCAACTGGAACTGTTATCCTCGGACATTAAAGAACAGGGAACGTGGCCAAAAGACTCCCCCCCCCCCCCCCCACCCCCCCCCCCCCCCCCCCCAACACCCCCCCCCCCCAACTCCCCCCCCCCTCCGCCCCCCCTATTATGTACATTTTAGTAAGAGTTAGGCTTAAGCAAAAAAGAGAATATGAGGGGAAATATAAGAGATAAATCGATAGGTTTATACTCCTATTCACGGCGAATGTCTTGTGAGAACAACATAGATAGTACAGAATAGAAAACATCTAGTTATCAAAGGTGAAATTGGGGATTATGTCTTGTCCTATTCAGGATCCTGTTGCTGATTCAATGAAGAAGACAATGTTCACCAAACATTAGTGTAAGGCGCGTTTTAGTATTATGTTAATCTTAAAATGTTATAGAGCACCAGATATCTTGAACCTCACCTTGATAATGGGGAAGCTGTTGGACCCAGAATAAATAACAGCTCCCTTTAACACCAAAACTCAGCTAAAAAGAAAACTTATGGGAATGTATGAATGTTTCCATTCCAATGTTATGTGGACTAGCATTGTTCCACAAGCTAGTAATGACAAAAGAGATAGTCGTGTAGACGTACACTACTTTTATGTGAAAAGACAGCCCAAAGATTTTTATACGTTAAACTACAGGAAATTTATGCTGAAATAAAGATTGTAAAAAAGAAAAAAGATGCAGCATCACATAGTTCTATGTTATGTTGCTGTTGTTGACTACACACGGATCACCCTAGACGAGGCAGGGATATGTAGAAATGATAATGGTAACAGTCAAACTAAACCGAGATTTGAATAGAAAGGTCACATGGCCTCAAGAATAATATAAACAGAATAGGAGTCTGAACTTCATAAGGAATTGTAGATGAGTATGTATAGAACAATGTGGTGTAGAAGTATAAAAATCTTATTCGTCAATCTTACTTAAGTGCTTCATAACGTCAAATCTAGTAACCCCTTGCTCCTATAGGATGGACAGATTCTGTTCTTTTCACAGACATATCGAGAAGAATTTACACACAAGACGGGGCATGCAAACATTAGTTACTCACCAGACAATTAGAACGAAGGTTAAAATCATGATCAGCTAATGTGTATCATATATGGCATATATAGAAAGCAATCACTAAAGATAGTTATATAGATCTCATTGCCAGTGATGTTAAAAAGGTTATGATCTATCATAGGAGCTAATCGATTACAATGTTAGAGGCATCAGCATCACCATATGTCTTGGATTAGACCAAAGCTATTACCATTAGATTAAAACATGTAATACTCAAATGAGATATGCAACAAATGCAAAATTACTTAGACAAACAGTGCTAGATGTCAGGGAAACAGATTTAAGAACAATCAAAAAGGAGAAAACGAGACACATTTGCACGTATTATTATACTCAACCTCCTAACCGGTCCACAGTACTTACTTAATACAAATTCCAAGTAGCAGTTGCTCCAACAAGCCCTTTGGGAAAGATTATTGTATAAGAGAATATCAGGAAGACTATTAGGCAAGCAGTATGTCAAAAAACTATGGTAATGGAAGGAGACAACCTTTTGTCTACTAACCATCTTATCCCGGATTTACACGTGAATGGATCATTTTAATTATCTGTCGGGAGAAAAAGATGGGGGAAAGATCTTTAAGGACAACAAAAAATGCCTTGGCAATCAATATCAATCTCGGAACAAACCTATCTCAAACCCAAAAGATAATAAGTCAGAAAAGATATGGGGTGCAATATAGATTGACTTTTGTATTTGATTGTTCACTTAAGATAAGAAGCCCTTAGTGTCGAGGATAACTAGTCTCGAATGTTTCGCAGCCGGAAACACTGACTCAGTTTTAACGGGACCCCCATCTTTGCACGCATCTGGGCAACCTGTCGGGCTTGTTTAGTTTCCTGCGAAAGGCAGAACTTATAATCCAATAAAACCCATTTTTACCATTGGAGATAAAGTAGTTTTTCTCCCACAATTTTCAATCTTACAGTTCGTTTTATTTTAACCAGCACTCTAAATCAACTGACGGTACATAGTTTTAAAAGTGCATCTCCCCGTGCTTCTGGTGTCAGAATATATTAAAACCGACTCATCCACACATCCTTAATATAATGCTTAAATTTATTAATTCGTGTGATTATAATACCCCGACCATCCCGGTAATGGCCGCTTGACATGAATGCATTTATAGAGTTTGGACTGCTGCCACCTACATTAGTGCCTGTATCTAAAAATCTTTTTTACCTCCCTGCTAGTTATAGCTCAGCCACTGATCTGTTCCATATCACACACTTTCTAAGACATAGTATAAACCATATTATGTCAATAATCATTGTCTTCACCATTTACGTTAATTAAGAGTGTCTGTTCATTGGTTATTCTCATTCTTGAACGGCTACCTAGTTCATTAATTTGGTAAAGATTTGGATATAACCTTTTCCACTAATTCTGCAAATGTAAATTGCGTTGTTCAAGCTTCCTAGATACAACCACAACTGATTTGGTCACCACGTGTATTTTTAGCACCAAAAGCAACTTATTCTTCTTTGTTAAACTTGTGCGAGTTATCATCTTTACACCTCATATTTGTTCAATTGATATTTATTTTCGTACGGTATTTAGAGTTTTTCTTTCCGTTTTTACATGGATTAGTTACTAATTACTTTCTATCTCAACACGGACATTTCGTCAAAGAAAACGCTAGTAGATAGAGAAGAGTCAAATAAAAATATATTACATGCCTTCTAACACCATTTACCCTCCTACAATAGAGGGTTACTCATTCTCTAACCGACTGTGATCTAAGTTCATAACAACTGCTCAACCCCAAGTGAAAAGTATAAACTACTAAACGTTCGTGCATGATACAAAGAATGGACATTTAGAGGGAATTTGGACCTCAGATAAATGTTGTGTGAGGAAAGGAGAGCTTGAAAGTAACTGCGGGGTGGATAGGGTTTATTAAGGTTGGTTCTATTTGATACAGTCTAGTGTCTGCTGTCTCAGTAAGTGGAAATGTAACAGCTAGGTGTAGAATTCAAGAAGTACGATCTAGTGCTGGTTATTGCTCCTTAGTACAGTATCATTTCATGGGTTTCAGGCCAGATGGGTGATTGGGCTGACTCGTTTTGGTTAGTGGACGTGTTGTTATTGTTTAGAGTATAATTCGTGATGATGGAGGGGGAAGTTCTTTCGGACGTCTAAGTTTTGAGAATTGTTATGGAAGCCCCTTTCGAAGGGTTTAAAAATAAAAGGCACACTGCTGTTTCTACTGTGTACTTGAAATCTCACATAAATCAATGGAGAGTGGTTGGTGGTGCGGATAGGGAGCAGAATAAATGTTGTCGAACACCGGATGTGAGGTTCGTGCGCGGAGGAGGCAACATAGTGTAATTTGTTTACGTGCGTAAACGAAGTTAAATTTTGATCTTGAGAGCGGGAGGCTTGTTATACTTGTGATGCCCCCAAATCATTTCATGTGTCCTATGGGTTGATAGGTAAGATGCAAGAATGGGTCGGGGTAGAGGGTAACGAGAGGGTAATGTAAGTCGGGGGGATAGAAGTATTGGGATGATAAGTCGGGAAGGTACTGGGTACTCCAAGTGAAATAAATTATTGAGAGACTTGTCCATGTCGCAGTCACCGTTACGATGTAGGAGTGCGACGAGTGAATAGTAGATATAGTCTTTGAAACTAATTAAGTTCAAATGTATTAGGCGTAATTACGACAAGAAGGGAGGATTTTATTACGGACTCTCTTTACTCCTGAATAGCTTATAATTCACTCCAGTCCACAAGATTCAAACACATTTATTAACCTATCATATCGGTTGTGCTCAGTCCTCATCTAAGATTGTGTTGTCTTAGTCTTAAGACTTTATTTCAGGGATCTATTTGTATTGTCTCAATGTCTGACTCTGCAAACCAGAGATTGTCTGCTAAATGTTGTATTTAACCCTCACAGCAAATACTCTGGATCGTCTTCGGACGGTAAATCGATCCTCTAGATCTAAGTTAGCACCAAATTACTATTAGTATTGTTGGTTTATTTTGGATTCATTTCTTCATGCTTCCAACTTGTGACCCTGGGTTTTGAGACCTATACGCATGTTCCGTCTTATTGCAGGACAATGTCACTTCTGCTCACTTCATTGCCACTTTATTCAGAAACCGCACTTTCTCATGAGGGTTTGGAGAGCTGTGATTTTGTATGGTGTTAGTTATTTGGCCATGCACTCAGTAAATCCATAAGCGGTAAAGCCATGGATAAATGTACTTGGTAGCGCTCTTGCTGACTTTACAGCCATTCTTTCTTGCAGTTAATTTTATTAGTTTAGTGGAGATGATCACCAGCGTAATTTGATCTGGGGCTGTTGATAGACATTTTACCCAAGGCCTCTGCTATCTTCAACGACGCCTTTCAAGCATATTTCTGATCTTTTCTTTTCTATACTACGTAAGTTAAGTCGAGGGATATGTTGTGATGATAGATTGATAACAAGATACTGGTATGTGTAAAATGGTAGCTGTTGCAGGACGGATACATTTCCCCTGCAGTTATGTATAGGACGCAGTGTCATATATGTTTACTCCTGGCTATTAATTTTGGTTCTGCTCACTCTTCGTCTACCGGCTGTCTACAGTGTCATTGTTAAATAAGTGTGTACGGTAGGGTTATGGGTTGTGGGTTAAGGTTGAAGATACCAGAACTAATGGACCAAGGAAAAATGGGTTTCTTGGGTGTGTTAAGTTGACCTTTGTTAAAGGGTTTATTTTATTCGATAGCGTGCCTCCAACATATAACAGAGCGATATTGTTACTTATCAAGTGCTAGTAAAAAGTATTAAACAGGATATTTACCTTGAGAGATTAAAAGAGTCCCATTAGACAAATGAAAACTGACCCAGAAGCATGTGAACAAGCAGTTTTCGACCACTCCCAACCCCAAAAAAGCAATTCATTGTACAGACCAGATCAGCCACTCTTATATGAGAATAAGAGCTTTGAACAATATTTGTGGGAATGGATTATTTTCACATCACATAGATACATCGGATTTGTGGATTTACAGAAAAGTATTTGACAATGTAGACAGTGATTCCACTGTTGGAAAATTGATGAAGGCATTATAGTGTTCCCCATGTAGCATCATTTAATTTATTAAAGACAAACATATGAAGACTTGAACTGCGTAAAATCCAATCTGTAAGTCCCAATCTGTTCACATGTTGCCCATTCTATAGAAGCTGTGGTGTAATGGTTACCACTAGCATCGTATCCATGTGTCCTCTTTCTTCTGTAAAGCTCCATACTCCCCCACAACTCACTGTAGCATGTTGTTTGTGGTGCCACCTAACTGTATAATGAACTTTGTAGTGCTACAGAGTTGTTGGAGATCAGGCCATGCTCCCAGTTCCCTAAACAGCTGTTTTAAAGTGGGTAACTCTCCTTAACCTCAGTCCTGAGATTTAGGCGAAGGCAAAAGGCAGCTGTAAACACAGTAGTTTTCCCTCTAAGGCTCCAGGGGAATGGCATGCGCCTCTAAACCTTGGTCAATCTTCAAACTACACCCGCCCACACCGCAGGAATCGGACAAGTTGTAAAATATATGAGCAGTACAGCTGTTTTTAGAGTGTTGCCTATTCTGTAACCCCCGCGAATGGCCATGTACACTGATGTCTACCTCGTTCATCCTGACCAATCTAAATCACTACATAGGTCACATGTGTGATCTACTCAAGGCACCAATGCCAAGATCTGCTGTGAATCTTTGTCCTTTTACACAAGTTATAATTTATGTACGCAAACCACACTGGGACCATAACGAGTAAAATTCCCATAGGGGTACAGGTTTGTACAGACATCAAATTTGCAGGCCATCACATAGAGTAAGATCACATGGTCATGACATCCCCATACTTCCCCTAATCACTAACCTCCCCCCACCGGGCCCTAGCTTACATGTCAAATAGCTTCAATGTCATGGGATAATCATAATATGGCGCCTGCAACATCCCACGCCTATTCTATGACATTAGTGCAAACTGTCAGTCGAAGGCGTGATGGAGGTAAGGGTCAACACTAAATGTCATAGCACATTATGGTCAATGGACTGCAGTTAATTATTGGCTCTCTATTATATCGAAACAGCCATGGGCAACGATAAAAGGTTCTTTCTCCTATCAAATTTGAGATCTTCTTGACACTCTGTCCGTTATACATAAGATACTAGGAGAATCCCCAGTTCTTTGGTACAGTGATCCTTCAAAAAGAAATCATATTAGGATGATCTTCAGGACAATGTTAATTCCAACGCAATTGGCAATGATCCTTCTGCTGGATATTGGTGCAAATTGTAGGAGCCGCTTATCCCGTACGTTATGACACTCACTCCACTAGGATGCCGTGGAGTATAGATTAAGTACCAAAGTTTAATTTGTGACAATGTTTATTGAAAATATTTTTTTTATTTCGTTGTTTTCTCCATCAGTTCTACAGTATTCCCAGTTTACTTCACGGGTAGACATAACTTACTCGTATGGAAAGCCACTGTCCATAGACATTTTGGTAATCCGCGTCGATTTACATAAACAAACTGACCCCTAGGGAGGGTAAGGAAGTTCGACGCAGTATTGCGAATTTCACGAAAAATTATCCTAGCTAGGTTACTACCTAACCGAAGGTCTGAACGGTATCATCATGACGAAATACAAGGGACTGTCATTACCTGGGAGCCTCCATCCGAATCAAACATCGGTACCGTACTTATGCGAGAGTCTCACTATCGTGCAAGTAACTCTCAGTAGAGACACAATCTATCCTACAGCAAGAAAACGAACCATTCCACTAAAATCATTTACTTACTGAAGATAATGAGGTCGCCAGCGAAATCCCCTGAGGACACCATTCGCTCGATTCAAAGAATGCCATTGTAAAACGGTACCTATAATAAAGCACTCTTCATCGGTTACTTAGTCTAATTGTTAAAGAAACTCCTACTTCCGCTCTTTAGAGTTAGGCATATAACAAGACCCTATAGTCTATTTTGCCTACCCATCCAAAAATAATACAATGTATAGGAATTTGATTCTACTTTGTAAAGTAATATTATGTAAATACAATACTGAATTCAGCGCCATAAAAATAATAACGCAAAATTAATCTATTTTCTGGCCCCACTACGTAAGTTTTTTATTCTGTGACTAACACCGAGAGCTATACTATCTCATGCATCCGGCAATACCATTCAATACTCGTTTAACTTTGAAACGCAGAACTCCTATATTCAAATGAAGTCATATCGTTGAAATGCATGCTCATATTTACCGCAACTGAGGATAATCAGATCTAATTAACATACGTGATCAGCTTTTTCATTCCCATTCAGTTTGTAGAGTTAACCAGATCTAAAGTCTGCTATTTAGTGCCACAATTAAATAGCTTCTCTTTATCGATTTCCTCTTCGTAATATAAGTTGTGATTGCGCTTTTTGACTATTTGTAAGAACAATGACAAGTTGCAGATTACTTGCTCCTTGTAAAATTGACAGACAATTCCTTTCAGACAAAAACCGTTTTATTGGAGGATTGACATGGAATAAGAATAACAGCTGTATCACTATGTGAAAAACAGTCAGTTACACTCTATAAGGGGGTCTCCATTTGCAGGGTTAAGGGCTAGTGTTGGAACTAGTATAGTAGATTTGGTTATGATAGGGTTTCATCGCGACAACACCCAGGTTAGAATAATGAGAGTAGATGATTGGGTCTAATGACTAATATTGTAAGTTTTTTAGTCTCGACTCATACACACTGGATAAATTACTGATGGACTCTTACAGCTCACTATCCTATCCCTCACGAGTATCCGTAATCTAAACCCTAGGCTTTTACATTGGGCGCTGAGAAAACAGTCCCATCGTATTAATAGATGTAACAGTCAATTTGGGAACCTGTATTAACCACTTTTAAAACAGTTTTTTGTTTTTAAATACTTGCAGGGTCCAAACAGATAGACCATGAGGGAGACAGAATAAGGCAGATTAACTTAATCAAAAAAGAGCCATTTGTTTAGTTTACTAATGAACTATTAACATTAATACGGAAAAAATGCTAGAACTTTATAAACCTATAAAGTGGACTTCGGCTCCAAGTCAGATGTATAGAAGCGAAATCGTTTGGAGTTTGTGACAGTTTACTTGTGATAATCGGGGCTATCCCTCACATCCTACATCTCAAGCCCGTAACCCGTCTAGGGGTCTATAAAAGACGCATTAGTGATTGAAATGGTTGGTGACAGGCGTTATTATTATGAACAAGTGTTGTACCTAGAACACAGTAAGTGACTCTCTCGAATCGTGAGTTATGCGAATAATTATATTTCTTGCGAATTTAAATTAGCGCGACGTAGGCCTGACAGAAGAAGATGTTGGTTTTATCCAAGCTTATGGATTTTGCTGCCTTAAATAAAAGTATCTCCGGTGGTCTTTACCTTCGTATGCTGTTCTGTATCCCTAATTAGGATCCCGTTTGTGTAAATAAAATTCCAAGGGACAAGTCATTGTCGACCTTAGCTTCCCACACCAGGCAAGCTACATTCCAGGGTCAATATTCAGTATTGACTAAAGTCAAAAACCTCGCAAAAGGCCCCTAACTATAGCGTGTTTATCTGGGTCTTGACCTCACTTTAGACATTTGTTTTGAGTGCTCTTTTACTAGCAAAATAACAAACAAATTCTTAGACTATACAATAAATTTAATTGCAACGATATATAAATGATTCCTATCACGATACACATCAAAATGCAAGGTAAGTAGTTTCATAATTCTATTAGTCATGTTGTGTACCACATATGGTACGAGTGAGAGCAGTATTCTAGAATACTAACCCCAGTTGTTGATTTGGTATAGCAAGAGTGTAGGTAAGGATCTTCTTAGGGAAAGTTGTAGTTAAACTGAGGTCATACTTTGAGAAGGATTCTCGATTTCAATAGTTGTTGATGGCTGTTCAACTCACATTGGTGAAGAAGGGATCGCATCTCAATAGTCTATGTTCGTTAACAATATTCTTTACTGATCTATCCCCAGGACTCAACATATCCACTAGTTTGGCCGACCTTTCAGCCCTCAAACTGTTGCGGAGAAAGATCTTGCTAAAGTTCGTTGGGGTGGTCTGTCTAACAAATAGGTATGCCCATTTAAGGACATGTTGTGAAGAGAAGAGGCCTCATTGGTGTTCTCATAATGATGACCCAATCATGCTTCGCAATCAATCTATCGTATCCATCCAAAACCGAGAGGCAACCCATCAGACTGCCCTATTATCTCCACAGTGTCAGAGTAATGTGTTAACCTTATATTATTTTAACAATACAGTGCTTAAGAATAAGTCTGGAAACAATGGAATCTGTTGATTGATCGATGAATTGCTCTATGTTCACTAGATTTGATTGTCCGGTGGAAGGATAGGCGACCCTTATGGTATTGGGTCCGGTAGAAGATTCAGTATGAAAAGCACTCTTCTTGAAAAAAAAAAAAAAAAATGTTTAATAAAAATCTCAGTTTTATATACTCACATTGACATACTTGATATCTGCCTATAGGAATTGGTCAATAGCCCCCGGAGGGCACGCATGAAGCTGAAAAAGTCACGGACGAATTTGGAGGCGAATAAGGATGCAGCCATGGATACATCGGGATTGTACGAACAAAACCCTCTTTACGCAATTTGAAATCGGAGTGGATTGATACATTCATTGTACCTAGTGACAGATCGATTCAACTCACACTGGGTAGCAGGTCATGGGAAATCAATGCGTAATACATTACGTTTTAAAGCGCTCAGTGTCTGAACCTAATGACACGCACTGAGGTCTCAACTCGAAGTTGGTGACGGACTTAACTAACCTCACCGAACGGGAAGATGAATTGTTAGATCACTACTTTTTTTTCCTTTATAAGTATCTTAAGCTAATTTTAATATGTACCAGCACTAAACCTACCCTCATACAATTATCATGGAACAAAACCTAAACCGCAACCATAACACCCTGTCTAATAATAAACACCAATCACTCTGATACAAACTTGCCGACAGTACCGTACCATACCTATAAACCCCCCCCCCCCCATCACTCCAACACCTGCATTTTAATATTCTTACTCCAGATGATCCCTACACACTATTGTTTCATCCCCCCCAGCCATTCCATGAGTTCCACCTCGCATCATCATCATACCACCCTCCCCTACGGACGATAGGTCCACCCTCCCTAGTATCCCAAGTCATTTTCTCATGTCGCTTGATCCCCTACTTATCTCCTACCCCAGTATTATAATCTACAGCTCTACAGTCAACCCCCGGTCTATTCCACGTAAAAATAACATTACTGTACGTATCCTCAATTTTCAGTTTTGGCGGATCCCCAAACTCCCCCCATAGCGATACAATAGCACATATGTGTCATATAAGGTGTACTCGACATTTCGTACGATTACATCATCCCCCTAGAGCTGTCCCTCACATCTCATCATGGACATTGTCCCCCCCCCATTCTCTACAAAACCCACCCATAATCTCTCCCACCATTAGCAACAACCTACCCATCTCCCACTAACCCCCAAAATACCCAAACACCCAAACTCCACACAACCAACCCAAACCCCACCACCCCCCACCACCACCCCCCCCAGACCCTCCACCACCACTCCACAACACACCAACCCCCCCAACCCAACTTCACCAACCCACAACCCCCCCACCCCCAACACCCCCCAAACCCACCATCATACCAATTAATATACTAAATACCCCCCCCCACTTTTCATGGTGTTTTTTATTTTTTTTTTATATTCCCCCCCATTTCCTAATACGTTATATTTATTTTTATTATGATATTTTAATTTATATTTTTTTCCCAATTTTTTAAAATTTTCAATACTACTCCCACCAAAGTAGAGAGACGATAGAGTAAGAGAGAACTAGCTTCCAGGCCACAGGAGGCACCCTGACCCATCCCACAGTTAATAGAGATGATGAGTAATTAGATACTGAGAGGGGATTGAGGAAAGTCCTCAATGAGAGGTCGAGGCATAGCATATTAAGAGTAATAAAACCATAAGGCGGTGGCAGCTGAGTCTTGAGAAGAATTAGTATAATTGGTCTGTACGCAACATGAGAGGTAATGAAGATTCTAATGTAACAATAAGGTCACAGCAGTAAGAGGAGATCTAGTGTAGTGGAGATGTCAGATTGTAGATTTGAGGCAATGATAGTATGGCGGAACAATATGGGAAAAGTCGGGGTGACGGACGCAGAAACATAGGAAGATAGAGGTTGGATAAGCGTAGTGCAGATTAACGGCAGAATATGCGAATGGTTACATTGGGAGAAATACGGCGTTCCACTATTGAGCACTTTTCGGACAACCCCTACGCCAACAAGGATCCCAAGAAAAACTTTAATAATCCTAAAATAATCTAATTGCCTTAAATAACTTTTAAACATTCTAGGGAGCAACATAACAATCCAACCTCAACCAACGCCACCCAAAAAAAACCCAATTGGGGCGACCCATGTCCAATCCACACCCTCTCACCTTCCATATATTGGAAACCCAATCTGTGCACAGGAATTTATTACTTTTCCATGGAATGTTTAAGGAGTGAATCAGGGGGCTTTTTTCTAAGTTCAATAATTATCTTACTGGGAGAGGGTGATTCATCTCATATTACCGTCTAGTGGACTACAGTATGGTCATAGCTTGGGTCCCTCATTTTTTCAATTACCATCAGTTTTATACATAAATTTCATTTTCTATAGGATATTTCACTTCATCATACCCATATCTTCATCCACATCACACTCTTCCCCCCTAGACACACTACAAAACAAAAATTTGACACTTATCCAGCGTGAATAAACATCATGAACCGCAACCAGTAGTGTGTACCAAATCTCAGCATTCAGACCAACCATCAATATCACCAAAATAAAAAAACAAACCACAATATTTCGAAAGTCCGACAAAAGAAACAACTACACCAAAAAACCAAACTTAGGGGTCACCCACCTATAACCTATTCACCCTAATCATCATTGGGGCATCTTATAGTGACAAAATATCCAACTCTAACTTCTTTCCATTCAAAATCAACTTTCTGGACCCACTCCATTTAGCTCACAAAAAACAAAAAAAACCTTTTCACAATCCCAGGCATCATGGGGTACCTGGCAATTTCACATCTTTTTATTACGGGGTATATATACGGTTCTCCAGTGATAGGTCCCTATCAAAATCAAATCAAATATAAGTATAAACCTCTGGTTTTATAAATTAGGCCGTTAAGGGAGTCTTTCCTTGGTTCAGTATTTTTCACTAATGGAAAATGCGCGGCCAGAGTGGGAAATCTTTTGTGCAGTGTTTAAGGAATTGGGGGTGATTCACTCAGAGGAACACGCAATACGCCGGAACTCGTTCTGCTTTCCTTAAGCTAACCCACCTAATAATTCACGGTCTAGGGATACCGAGTAATTCCTTCTCTGCGCATTTTATTATTCGAGAAATATACATCACAGGATTGCAGAGTTCCCAGGAGTACTCTTGCATTAGTGCTGCTCAATTCTCGTGATTTGAAGCGGTCACTATGAAAGAATAAATGGTCTTATCCTTAGAAGGCCAATACTAGGATAGGTGAAGTAGAAAACATAGTTTTAACCTTATCCAAAGAGGATTGACATTCTTGAGTCCAATGGACTACATTAGGAGACCCTTTCTTTAGCAAGGAAGAAAGAGGTGACATAATGGAGGACAGATTCGGAATGAATGTCGTTCCATAAAAAATTGTATTAGACCTAAGAGACTTGCGCACTTGCTTTTTTTAGTCCTTAGGTAATAGAAATGTTAAGGTATCCTTTACTTGTATTATTGATGTCTCCTCTGTTTTTAGGAAACCCATGACCAACATGGTGTCCGTCCTAAGAAAAGAAACATATTTCCGCTAAAACCAATTACATGCTTTCGATGGTTTCGCTGTCCAGGTTATGCTCGCGTTAAGATAGACAAATTAGTTCAATTTATTTCCATTATAGTGAGATCTGTTTCCAAGTATCACTGAAAAGACAGATGTTCATTTCAAGAATATCCGCCATATGACAT
Source organism: Oreohelix idahoensis (assembly GCA_024509875.1). Lineage (NCBI taxonomy): Eukaryota > Metazoa > Mollusca > Gastropoda > Stylommatophora > Oreohelicidae > Oreohelix > Oreohelix idahoensis. The sequence continues at coordinate 44,222 of JAMPIV010008053.1, read as the reverse complement.
CTGAAGGCGATGAGATAAATAGGGATTTTCCACGACGCATAATCATTGCGTAATTTAACGAATGTTGCAGGGGTCGTTTATTCATAAGACCGAAAGGCATTAAATACATTAAATTATGGAATTAGACCCCCAACTACCACACCCTCGCCGTCGAAAGCAGTCAAAGACTCGGGTTTCGGCGTGGTTCGGAAATCCAGATAATGGAACTTTGCCAATTATCCCATTAGACAAATCGTGTTTTTAGTAAACGAAATGAAGGAAAAAATTCCGATAGTCTCGTAAGGTAGATGCTTCTTCTGAGTAAAGGGCATAGGTTCCAGAGCATCAAAATTTAGTCACTTGGAATTCAATTTTGCGATAGATTCCACGCAAAGACGGTATGATGTTATTGTCTTTTTTTTCGCACGAATAAGTAACCATCGGCGAAAAGAATATGCTGATGTGTGATGCTCGGTTCTCCAATAATTTTTAACTCTATCATCTCATCCAACTCTTTTTCTCTACCTGTGCTTGAAAATGTATCGGGATAGGATACGGTCTGACTCTTATAGGACTATGGTCAGTAAGAATAATGTCATGTTGAATGACATCCGTTTGACCAGGAATGTCAGTAAGGACATCCTGAAATTGTTCATCTGTGTATAACATGAGTAGGAAACTTGTTTTCCATGATCCTCTCCTGGAGATAATTCATCTGGAGAAATTGCAACATCTCTTTCCAATTGATTCATTAGAGTGAAGAGGAAATCATTGGAAAAGGTTAAAATTTACATCCGAGAAACTCGTTTCCTCATCCTGTATTACTGACAGAGATGAGTACTGTCCATGTTGGACTGGAAAATCGTCCGTTGCCTGGAAAACAGGTTGTAAATAATCACGACGTTCATGGAATTCCGTGAGCATGTTGATGTGGAAGGTTTTACGCTTCCCGTCAATATCGACGATATAGTCAACAACGGAAAACCCTTTTTTGATATTATATTTCAGTTTACGGACCCTTTCCAAGAAAAATGAAGAAGTCTATTTTTTCCCTACAAGGCTAGCAAGAGCAAAATGCTTTTGTCACCTGGAACAAAAAAGTTGGTCGCAAAAACATCCCCTCTTTTTTATTGGCCATAATTCCCTTTTGCCTTCTTGTTTTCGACAAATTCAGAAAAGGAAAGCAGTTGCCAATTTGCAATTGCTTCCCAAAAATACATCTGTATGTGTCTAAGGGTGCGAATGACATATAATTCCATAAGAGGATTTTTGTGTCATCGACAATATTATCAGCAGTTATAAGATCATGAAGTAAGGACATAGGACCTCGCGGTTTTTTCGCCGCAAAGACCAAGTTTCCAAAGGGAGGAAAAATTAAATGTATGGGTTTCGGTGGCGGGACCTCCTCTATATGCAAAAGAGAAAAGCCGCGGGTATAAAAAACCCCTATCCCCAATCCTGTGAGGATTGATGAATCTATTCCTGGTTAATTCTTACCTAGTAGGTTTTTTTTTCAGAGTTTGTCTATTTCAGGAAAAAAAAAACGTTCCCACCATCCCCCATTGGACATAGGATGATTAAAATAAATACTCCTAGCCCCGAAGATCCTCACTTTATCTTTCAGGTGAGTTCGACATTTTTACTTGAGGGACATGGTATCCGATATGAATTTAAGCTGGGGGTACCATTGGTCCGGAATAATATTTTTCTTGCCTGGAAGTAAACCCCAAGACGAGAAAAAAAAATATTAAACCAAAGGAAAGGACATCTGCACAGACATCAGCAGAGTAGTTATGCTCTTTAGAGGAAACAGCCTAGCCGGTGTCCCCACAACGGTGTTTGCACATATCATACACACGTCAATCAAAAATAAATTGGTGTTTTCCTCTTAAGCAGAGACCTTTAATGATCTTAAATGGTACCAATGATGTCTATCGCTCACATTTTTTGAAAATGGGCGAAAATGGGGAATGGTCTGCAGCCTTGAAATATGGTGCAAGTCATGGCGGTGACTCTCTGGATTTAACTCTCTTGACGCATTAACTTTTACAAGTATCGACAATAGATATTTCGTATGTCCTTTATGTCACAGTGCAGGCCCAAAAAGAAAAGAGATTGAAAGAAACTACTAGGGCTTTTTAGTAAACGGGGAAAAAACCCATTTATGTCCAGACCCCACACTGCGAAATCATGAGCCGTGCCTGTAAGGATTGTTAACTCTCCCCCAATATTTTTTTTTAAGGTCACAAGGAATATTGAAAGAAATGAAATGGAACTTGTTAGCTGGAGCCCCTTGTGTAACCATACGTACTAAGGTACCGCCCATGTTCTTTTCCATCGTAATTCCCCAAGATTTTACGATTCAGTATCCCTTGTATTCCCGGATCACTTACTTTTTTGTGCCAGAGTTAAAGAATTTGCTCTTTTTAGAGTAGGATCGCGATTTTCCTGTCTGATTTTAGATAAGGGATTACATCGTGCGAAAAATTCTCCCTAAGGGGGAATCAGTTCTTGGATCTGCGCATGGTCCATTTTTTCCTTCAAGAATGTGAATATATTGTGGCAACATATTAAGAAGCATTGAGGCCCCTGAGTGGATTTATACTAGCCAATTAGCAGGAATTGCATAATTCAATCACTATTCGCCTCCAATTGTAGAAAATTAGTGTTTGCCTGTGGAAGTGCATTTCTTTTCACTCCAATGAAATTGCCGACCTCGACGATGATTAAGGAGTCTCAGGCTAATGTCGGGATTCGCGGCCAGAAGAGACATGGTCTTTGCCCTACCCATCTCCCCTGTAAAGAAAATAGGGCTCGTAGCAATATGGTGGATATGTAGGCTAACGTGGCAGTTAACTTTGCTGTCACAATGTGCCCTCCAAATGTTAATGGCATTTTGACCTTTATCTGTGCCTCGTAGCTCGCGAGGAAGGATCTATACGATTGATTTTGCCCTCAAGCTACCGCAATGGTAGTTGCACCCCGAATCCCGAATATAAGAATTTGGAGGTGACCGGAGAAACAAATCTTATTAGACTCCTCTATTAAATGACAAGGAGCACCCCTTCTAGATTCGATGCGTCAAATGACGCATGGAGTAGCGGAGAAGACGGGTGACCTGCAAACTTAAAAAAGGTAGAAAACCTGTGGGTCTGGATCGAAATAAATGGTTTTTTTTGCATTGCTAAACACTCAGATTGCTTCTAGTCAAAAATCGAGATATGCGGCAAATTTGACATGCTACACTATAGGAGAGTCCCCTTTTTTTATCAATTAAATTACTGGATCTTATCCGGATGGTCGTTGGAAACTCCGCTGTTTGTGCAGAGGTTTAGCCCTGTAGGTAATGACGAATTTATACCATGTCCTTTTTATGTTTTTTTGTGATCTTACCTTCGGTTTTTATAATTTTTGTCTCCCTATAATTTATTATTGCCTCTGTTTTTTATTAACATCCAATTTGAGGGTTATTGAATCAATAACAAATCAAGATCCATAATTCCATCATGCTCATTTAATTAATTGAGTATCCCCTGTAATATTGTTTCTGTCTTGTTTGGTTCTCCATGAAGCATCTTTGGGAATAGTGTCCCCTATTGAGCTTTACCTTCTGCACTTTTCGAGAATTTTTACCTCAACATTAATGGGGTACCGTCCTACGCGTGGGGTCCGAGTGACTGGTCGAGCCAAGCTCGATTTCTCAGTTCTTCGTATATCGAGCAAGAATCTCCTGATATTTGAGAGTGGTTAATCCTTTGGTTTTTTTTGACATTTTATTTCCAATTAACCTTTTTATCTCAAAATTTTTTATTTTTTTTTAGGCACTCTTGCGAGAATTTTTGAGTGAGTAATATCCACCCCCCCCTGATTTATATTGATCTGTTTGCCGATAGGCTCAAGACGTGGCCATATCTCTCTTTTAATGTTAGAGTTACTGAAGAATCCATGCTCAAGGGTGTGCCGTGGGGCCCCATACTGGTCCCACAATATTCTTTCCATTTGCCTTTTTTTTTAAATGGTACTAGGTTTTTACGCTCATGTAAATATAACTCTAGGAATGGTTTATTTAACGAAGACATGACGCTTGTCTCTTAGCTATAAATCCATGAAGACCATATTCAAATGTTTTTCTATATTTGGATAATTCTAGCAGTCCAATCGTGATAGTGTAAGTCGTGCTTTTGAAATGAATCGGAATTGATTCTACTCAGACCTACTCTTCAGGTGTCTTCAATGTTTTAGAAGAAACACAAAAGACGATAACCATTTCTTCTGACAGCTGATATTATTCTTTTTTATCTACTAAAGATGCACTTAATAGCTATCATAATTGTATGCAATGTCGGCTGATAACTCTGTTCCTCGCAAATTTCGTATGAAACGCATAAGACTTAGTCAGTTGACTCCGCCTTTATAGATTGTTCAGAACAACTGTTTCTCACATTACTGTGTGATTTGTACATCATTTATTAAGAGCATAGACAAGCTCGTTCTAATACTCCGTCTAGAAAGCATCAAAAATGTGTGAGTACTCTATTACAATGGCCACGGGGTTGTTGAAGTACACAGCCTTGGCACTGCTTTGTGTAACCGCTTATAAATTTATATAGGTTTTCACCAGTAAGCACCAGATGTCAAAATGATGTGATTAATAAATGACTCATACTTAGTCAATTTCAACTGTCTCTAATTCAGAAACCTGCATGTTCTACGCTTAATTGCTTTTCTCTCTTTCTAGCTGTCTCTATCTAATTTTTTTACTGTTCAGCTTTACAGGCAAGCGCAGCCTCTCTATCTAATTTTTTATGTTCTGCCAATCAAATCTCCTTTCCTCCACCCCCATGGCATCTTGCAATTTCTTTTGTTCAGCAGCGCATCTGGCTTCTCTTTTAATTCTTTTCTGCTTCAAGCCAAGAGCTTTTCTCTCTTCTGCAGAAGTCGATTTTTTTCTAACGTTCTAGCGCAACAGCAGCAGCTTTTCTTCTCTCTCTCAGCTAAAGCAAGGCAGCAGCTTGTTTCTCAATCTTTCAGCAAGCATTAAGCAAGCGCTGTTTCTCTCCTTCAAGTAGCACAGACTCACGCAGCAAGGTTCATAATTTTTTGTTTCTATATATTGTTGAAGTTTTTACTCTCTTCTGCCTTCAATACACAATAGAAGAATTGAGAACGGTTGTCCATCTTCTATAATATTTTACGCAGTCTTATCAAGGGAATTTCCCTTGTGTAATAAAGCTAATCTTAATGATCGATGACAATGTCGCCTTGTTTTTATATTAAAAATTCTAGTAAAAAACAATGAAAAAGTAAATTTTTGATAAATGTTACCCTATTATGTTCACTTTCCTTATTCCTAGGTTACGAGTAGAACAATAATTGTATCGTTTCTTATGAGTTATCTATTTACTTTGTAGACTATTTTGTTGTTGTTCTATATGGTTTTGTATGAACATACTCTGTTGTATTAAGTGGTTGTTTAATCCCTTTTTTTTTGTAATACAAAAGTACCTGTGAGGTGAATTAATAAGAATTTTAAACATACTACTTTATTGTATTTAATCTCGCAATAACACTGATGTTTGATTGCTGATGTACAACACGACACTCTTTATAACAAAAGGCGTATATTTTTTTCTCACTATTGTATGATAATTTTATTCACTTCCTTAAATGTAATTCATAATGAATACATCTATGAAACAGTTACTGTGTGACTTAGTGAAATAACTATTATTGTAATTTTTTTTTGCTAATACCCTAATCACTGTTATTAAAGGTATGTAAGACAACTCTTTACAAAAGGGTCTTGTTACACTTTCCTAGTGTTAATCAATGATTCATAAGTACTCGGTTGTACTATAATATATAATTTTATATTTCAAATAATATTAATTTTCTTTTTTCTCATTTTTATATATATTTATCTTGTGATTCACACCTAAAGTATTGATTCTTGTGTCCATTTTTATTTATTTGTTTTCATTTTGTTAACGATTTTATATATACTAAGGGAACGAGGAACAAATAGTGAAAGTAGATATACTCAATCAGTACATAGTATAAAATTTATTTTTTTTTTTAATTTTGTTATGAAACGGATTTGACTAGCGGGAATATCTTCATAATTAACATCTCAACCGTTGTGACAAGTAAAAAAGATCATAAAACATTAACATGTATATTGATCATCAATGAAATTCATTGTTATGCTTATTTTCTAGAGAATGATAACCCCGTCAAAATGAAAATTTTTATATTAAAAATGACGCAAGTTAATATTAACGGCCAAACCTAGATTTGTTTACAACATTTAAGGGTGTAAATGAAATCTGAATTGATATAAGGAAAAGATCAGATCTGAGACCTTACAATTTTTTATATCACACAAAATCAAACAATATTAGAGAAATTAACTTTAAAGCAGAACAGTAGAGCAAAGATTATATACGTAAAGAATAACATAAACTCAGACTATTTGGAAAGACATGTGAGATTTCGTCACAGCATAAACTAAATATTATTTGCAAACGCAATTGTTTGATAACTAGCTCTTTAATTTCATTTAATAGAAATTTGCTCACCATATAGGATACCGCTTACCCGCAGCATTTATTTTACTTGTATTCTGTATAAGGACCTACCAAATGTCTCCTTCTCGACTTGGTTTATGTTTCCTGTGTTTTCCTTTAGTTCTCAACCTCCTCTCAATGTCTCAGAGATCCTCAGGCTCTCTAGTAAATAGACACTAAATCATTAAACTTATACAGACACACCAGTTAAAGAAAATAATAAATCTCATAATAAACCATAAAATACATGTAACCTTAATAGCATATAACATGACGGCAGTACATAATGGGCTTGTGTGGTCGTGATTTTTTTTAATATTGGGTTGAGCATAATCATTTGTTCGAGATGTTAATAGAGTGTCGCAGAAAAGAATGTGTTTGCAGAGAAGGCTTTTTTATTCAAAAACAATAATTTTCTCAAACTTTTTTAATAATGTTATTTAAAATTATTTCTGGACTATAAACTTATTACAACAAATGGTTCCAATTTTTTTTTTTTTGAGAATAATGAAAGCCATCCCAAAGTACGATGAAAATGAAATATGCCACTTTATGTTTTCAACTTTTATAAAAGTGCATCTTATTTAGCTGTTTATGATTTTTAGATCGCGTTTATTCGTTTGTTCTGATATACAGACGTATCTCAACAGTATTTGACCTTTTCCAATTAGTCAACTTGTGCGTTTGTTTTTATAATTCAGGGTTTCTCGCCTCATGTCGAAAAAAGTTTAGATAAGGATGGAGAAAATGCGTGAACTGTTAATCTGCATGTGTTCCAGCATCCCTAATTCCTTTCTACACTTGATACAAAAATAGTCCTGTGTAAATACAGAAATGTACAGCCGAAAAAAATATAATTAGTCATATACTAAATGCCATCAGGCTGACCTAGATACAGACATGCCTATTCGGCTAATAACTCTCGGTCAGATAGACTCTTTTGACTTCGAATGCCCCGTACTGTAACTTGTACCCACTGGTGTTAAATGCGGATGTCGGTCAAATGTGCATCCTAGGCGGATGGTCCCTGGTATATCCATAAACCTCAGGCCAAGAGGTAACTCTGGTTTTCCACCCACTGAAACCAATATAGAGTAAGTCAAGACAGCAATGAGACTGACCTTTACACGAGTTAAGAATTCAACTACTGGAAAAGCAGGGGGGACAGATAAATTAGCATTTCAATAGATAGAGATCGTCACAGAAAAACGCCGCTAACAAAATTATTTGGTGTTAGTGTAGTTCACATGCAGGCTAGAGCAGCATAACCTAACCTACAGGTGTAACAGAACCACATGATAAGAAACCCTCACTACTCACACTCTCATGTAATGCACATGACGATTGGAACTTGCCTTCTGAACATTTGTCATAGTTTATTGACGGCAGCAAACATGGATTCAGCACGGGATACAAGTCATGGACACCATGCTTGAATCATTAACATTATTGGTTATTTAGAATCGTGGATAGAAATACATTCATGTAAGTAGTGAAATAGTCATTTCGAATCCCAACCTACGGAGTAGCATTTTTCATGTTACTCTTGTGGTAACTAATCGCTGTAATCCTTCTAGGTCTGAACGCTACCTTTTCCGGAGTCAAAATGCTGCTGAATTCTGATGCGTAAAGCTTGACTCAAAAGTCATTTGGCTGATCCGCTTAATTTTATAAAGGGTCTACGTTTCTTCAACATGCTGAAAAATATATGTCCAATGTTTGTATTAAGAATCAATGAACCTCCAACGAATCAAGTGGGTTTTCACAACTCATAACAAAGATGTCTCGATACCTGCAACGTCGCCGACGGTTAGTACGGATACAATTAAATCTGTTTCCTTCTTGACAGTGACAAAAAAATATTAGAGTGACAGGAATTTATAAACATAGGCTCGGCCCGCCCTTCGCTTGAGTTGTCGCTTCATGTTCTTTATTCACTAGTGTCTACTGGTTAAAGGATAGAATGATTTTAAGCCTCAAGTTAATTTATACATGTGCATATAAATAATTATTTCATAATAGTTTTCCCATATCACGCTTCGTACAGTAATTAAGTTAATTCACGTGAGACATAGAACTGACTGTAGGAAAAGCCCCTTGTCATCTTCGTCGATTTGACAAAACACTGAGCCTTAGCCGATAACGAGTAAATAAGCAACAATGTTCCCATCTAGGTTCTTAATCGACTCAGAGATCATCATCAAAAAAATAGGGTTCGGGCAATAACTGGGAGTCCCGCAAATCACACATATGAGGAGGATCTCTGACAAATAGACTCTTGCGCAGAGACATAAACTTCTCCTGGAAAAAACATCTATGGAATCACGTGTTAAACCTATTTAAACAGTGCCAGCCCAGCCTGGAAAAAACACTCAGCAGCCATTTCTTGGCGACATATTATCGGAACTCTTCACAACATACCCTAGTAGGACTACGAAAACCTCCGCTAGATTCTGGCAGAAAGAATATAGTCCCGACCTGAACATACAAAGGTATCAACAATATACGACTGAAATCTACTTGCACTAAGACACAAGTAAGTACACATGAATTCATGGCCATAAACATAACAAGCAAAATTTAATCTATTTTCTCTGGTTTCACCGTTGCGTCAAAATATGTACGCAACACCCATACGTTCTTGTTACTTTCTCCAGTCTAGAGGTAAGGTCTTGAAGTTCTGATTCTGATCCAGCTATCAGATCAATATCATCAGCAAAATGTAGGTTGCACAGAGGTCGACCCCCAATCGATATGGTTGATTTATAATCGTAGAGAGCCTCCTGCATAATATGTTCTAGATATATATTAAAGAGCACTGGTGACAGGATACATCCCTGGCGAACTCCTACAGTTGTTTTGAAAAATTCTCCAATGTCATTGCATGCAAAAACAGCACTGCTTGCGTCCTTGTATAGTGCTTCAATGATATCTGTGATGTTGGATATCAAACTAAGAATACAAAAAGCAAGAGGAGCTTTCATTGCATTGGGAAATATATGGAGATCAAGTGAAATCGGATCCAACACGAAAATAAGAATCTTCAACTCAAATGTGAAGTCAGTCCTATTGTATGGCTCTGAGACATGGAGAACAACAAAGACAACAACCAAAAAGCTACAGACTTTCATAAATGGGTGCTTGCATAGAACATAGAGATTAAAATGATATGACAAGGTTACCAACGTGGAACTGATGATAAGAACTAGACAACTGCCAGTGGAACAAGAGATGAGAAGAAGATGATAGCGATGGATAGGACAGACTCTGAGGAAACCTGTTGATAGCATTTCAACGCAGTCCTTGTTTTGGAACCCACAGGGCAAGAGAGGCAGTGGTAGACCAAGAAGCACTTGGAGAAGAAAGCTGGAAACAGAGATGAAAATGATGATGAGAACGTGGAAAGAACTTGAGATGATGGCACGTGACAGGACTTGGCATGTGTTTGTTGAACGCCTATGCTCCGTTGGGAGTTGAGGGTTATGAATGACAGGGTGTCCCTATACCCTCATACCAAACTGGCTGTTCGCGGAGTTCAGGGCCATAAATAATCGTATAGGGGAGCGGATCGAATTTAGTACTTCGGTTATCATCTTCATCTCCAATTTCAACTTGTTCAGTTAACGTTAGCGATATCCTCTGAAACTTGGTTATTTCATTATTTTGTTTCAGTATCATTTCAGAATTATTCAGTTATCAATATTGGGGTCATCTTGTATCTCGAACTTCTTGTCGACGAAACCATACATTTGATAAGAGGCAATTTCTTCGATATTGGGAATTAGTTGATAGGCGAAATATAGGGTCAATCCCTACTTAGAACTTAAACAACAATCAACGTCAACTGTGAGGTTGAACCTGTAAACAAATCAGAACGTAGGTTTTCACACATCAACAAGTCTTCCATTTATTTTCTTGGGTTTAATCGATGCTTCGTAGAATTTGTTTCTGTTCTTTTACGTTTCTCAATATGCAAATGACCAGTACGACATGATGAAAATGTTTACGAAGCATGCATACAATTTCTTAGTCTCGACGATACAAGATTATTCGTATGTATACCTAATGGTTACTGTCGAGTCAACGGACAAACTTCACAAGGGTCAAGTAGTAGACACGTCGAGCCATATAACTTACCCGTTCATAGGACATAGCTGTAATGTACCATCTTATCAGTGACCTTATTGCTGAGGAGAATTCTTATTAACAGAACCCTTTCAGAAGTCTCTTAAATGGCAATTCTGATCTAGTTATTTTATCGAGGAATACTCACGTTTTCTTCTCATAACAAAAATGTACCACTGTTCTGGAATAGCAATACATGCCCAACCAGTAGTATGAACCACAACCAAAGCTCAGTTAGATATAACTTCTTACAGTCGGTGTCTGGAACTGACGCCCTATTGTCTTCCTGACCAGTCGACCCGTCTCAAACCTTCATACCCGAGTCTATGTCCTCTCCAAAACTATCCGCTACGTTTTATGTCGAGTTTTTATGAGTCTTTTAGTAACAACGGTTACTGTTAGTAAATAAATTCATTTCTACGCAGGAGGTTCGAGATTTCCCCTCGAAACCTATTTGATGACGTCATGTGACATCGTCCCCCCCTATTTTAAAGCACCCTGCGACACTAGTGGTAGGGATGGCACAGAAAAAGTCACAGTTCTAGACGGTAACTGTAGAAGAAAGCTGTGTAGTAAATCACCTTCTCGCTAGACCTATCCTTTGCTCAAAGGGCGTTATATAAATATGTGAGTGTAGCTCGTATTACTCTGGAAATGTATGGAAGTCAAAATAAATCACGTCCATCACACAAATAAGAATCCTAAATTCAAGTATCACGGCAGTCCAACTGTATGGCCGTGAAACATGGAGAACACAAAAACTACAACCAAGAAGTTACACTATCATAAATGGGTGTTTGAGTAGAACTAAGGAATTGAAATGTTATGAAAAGGTCACCAATGTGGAACTGATGACAAGAACTAGAGAACTGCCAGTGGAACAAGATATCAGGAGACACTAGAGTTGGGTAAGATCAACATTAAGAAAACATTTTGATGATAGTCTAACATGGTAGTTCGTGTTCTAGAATCCTGGGTGAGACAGGTATTAGGACACTGAAGCACATGCGCATAAAGAAACTAGAGAGAGAGAGAGAGAGAGATGTAAAAGGCGAAAGAAGACACGGAAAGACCTTGATCAGATGGCACAGACCAGGAAAGCTTGGCATGAATTTGTTGAAGATGTATGCAATTCTAAGAGCTGAAGGTGATGAGGAAGACTAACGGAGAACAAAATGATCATCAATGTTCAACTGGTTCCGAATCGTGGTTAAAAAAAGCCCACACAAAATCGCACATTTTCCACCACTGTAAAAGAATTTATTATATGATGGGTGTGGGTCGTATGTAGGTGATGATTAACAATGGCTCGTACGAATTTACCCAATGTGACCGCATGGCCTTCCACGCTAGCATTATCCCTACTACTTCCACGCTAAACATTTATACGTGCTATAATATGCTACATATAAGAATGACAGACCTCAAAAGCAAATAAGACGTTTTTACACAAAACGCAGTATCATTCAAAGTTTAGTTGGCAGTTACTGCTCTGACAGGGCAAACGTAGGTCAGTCCCAGATAAACATAATGAATGGGTTTTATGCGCGGAAAGTAGGAAATGAATGTTTGTGTGATCTGGTTTTCTTTTTATCCAATTGTTAAGTTGGAAAAAAGTCGATATAACAGAAAGTCTTGTGCAAAAAGTCGAAAACAGAGAGACGTGTGCAGAAATTGTACCGTGTGGAAAAAAGAACAGGACGTGTGGAAAATGGCGGGAAAAAAAGAAGAAATAGTATAAATAGAAGAGATGTGGGCGATAGGCAGTAATTTCAGGATTTATGATTCCAATGATACCATGATTTTAGACCAGAGGATTTTTACAGATAGCGTTAGGTGAACTTCGTCTTTGAGGATATCAGGACAAGTTTTTTTTTTTTTTTTTTTGTGAGTAGACAAGTGTGTATATTATTCAGTTGGATTGTGTATTTTTTTTTTCATTTTGGATAAACAACCATCATTTTGTGAAATTTACAGTGTTTGTCTAATGACATCAATAAACTCTAATATAATTTTCTACTGAATTAATGTTTGTGGAAATTTACAGTAATTTCTTTTGGATATATGTTGTTGTGCTGAAACTGTTTTGCTGATCACCAAACCTAAAGGGAAGAACCTACCTAGGAAGAAGAAGAAAAATGAGTAAAGGTCAAGTATTACCATCTCTGGCGGAAGGCCAGTTAGCACTTGAACTACAACAACATATAAAAGATTACTTCTGACTAAATAAAATCAATATAACTACTACTACTAGTGCCGTATAACCTAAACGGCCAAATATCTTCAAATTGGCGCAGTGACCTGTCCTTTTTTCTTGGTGAAAGCAGACAGGCATAATCACTATAATGGATCAAAGTCAAGAACAACGGCAGCAACAACAGGCGTTGTATACACAACAGCAGCAACAACAACATATTAGAAAATGGGAAAGAGACACTGTCATAACAAGAGCAGATTGGAGTAGTCTAAATAGAAGACACCATCGTATAGCAGTAAGAAATTTTGTTGGTCTAATAAAGAAAGGAATGACACTGCAAATAAATAACATCAACATAGAGAAGCAACAGAAGTGTCAGTTAACAACCGAGAATGGTTGGAAAATGAATGTAGAACCGGTAGGAGGGTGGAGGAAGAACTATCAGATCATGTCACACTCTGATACCCATCAGTCTCCTATTCCTTGTCAGCTCCCACACCGCCCCGCATTCTTTGGTGGCGAACATCATTCTCAACTGCCTGAAAGATACCCACAGCAGATGAGAAGAAGACTGTACAGTCGATGGCAGACAACTAACTGGAGATACCAGCGCCCGCCAATCACCACCAATCGAAGTACCAGACACATATACGTGAGCAACAATACATATTGCCGGAGAGAAACAGAGAGCAACAGTACATATTGCCGGAGACAACCAGAGATCAACAATACATATTGCTGGAGAGAACCAGACATCAACAATAAATATTGCTGGAGAAAACCAGAGATCAACAATAAATATTGCCGGAGTCAATCAGAAAGCAACAATAGATATTGCCAGAGAGAATCAAACAGCAACATTAGATATTATGAGAGCAAACCAGAGAGCAACAATACATATCACCAGAGAGAATCTAAGAACATCAATAGACATTGCCTGGGCAAACCAGAGAGCAACAATACATATTGCCAGAGAGAATCAAAGAGCAACATTAGATATTGCCAGAGCGAACCAGAGAGCAACAATACATAGCACCAGAGAGAATCTGAGAACATCAATAGATATTGTGAAGAACACACAGACAACGCTGTTTCACAAGCAGAATGGCACAACACACTACTGAACACTGCAACAATAGTGAAGACGAAACGCCCCTGCACGTGATTCACAGTAGAGCAATTTACAATAACCAGTTTACTGAAGATAATGATACTCGACACACAGCAACGTCTAATAAGAAAACACAGACAGCGCTACATGCACACTTAAAGAAGATGATATTATTCTTCCATCACCTCTACTGAGACACGAATCTGACCTAGATACAGCAGATCCCGAGAGTGACCACGAAAGTGTGATCAGTCCAGACAACACTGAATTTCACACAGCAACGAAGCTCCCACATTCTGGAACAACAGATGTCTCCCCACCGTTAACAAAATGTGTCTGGTTACCTCAAGAGCAAGTACGTATGAAATTGTGAAGAAAACGCAGACAGCCCCACAACACGCAGCATGAGGTGCACCATTTCAACACTACTTCATCCTTACCCTCGACAACTGCAGCCATCACCCACTCGACAGTGCGAAATACGCCATCCTCTTGTGATCAACGATTGACGAGGGAAAAAGTTATCTTGATGGAAATTGCCAAGTTCCTCATGTCAAATTCGTAAACGTCCAGTTCAACGATTATTGGTTTATTGGAGAATCAATCTTCTCTAATAACAAAAAGGTACTTCCCCAGCAATAGTACCCAACAAGTACTCACACTTCATAGTACTACCCCTCGTTCTCCATCATATAAAGTCACTAGTATCCATTTTTTTTTTTTGGTAGGAAATATTTTTTTTTTCAGAAAGATGTCAGCCTCAGTCAAGATCCTGCTGATGATACTGACGATATTGACAGTTATGACGTCTGCAACACCCACATCTACTAATAAGTTATTATGGCGTGACGCCACTGTGTTTTAATGTTATATAATGGGGAGCTGCGCTGGTGTAATGGCTACGGCGTTGTACTGGCGACCAGGTTTTCATGGTTCAAACCCGGGTGTCAGCGTTTGAAGGAATGTTTACGACCGGAAATTTGACTGAATAACCTGAACTGCTCCTGCACATAAGTTCCATGTGGATGAGAAGGAGCGAAGCTCCTGACTGGGTTGGAAGGAAAGTCCACTGATCCCCCAGCCTTGCAATGACATGTCATTGGGCCAAAAGAGCTGCCGCTGGAAAGCTGGTTAGAGGGAAAAAAAATGTTATATAATTATTTAAGTTTCTTCGTCGACATGGACTGTCATTAAGACTACATCTTTTACACCGCTACGTCAAGAAATTGAAGAACTTTCGCAAACATTTGCAGATCTACAACACTATGTTATCCAGGTTAAACAGAACTTTAAATTATCTCAGTTCTCTAGTTATACAAAAAAAATTTTGCAAGTGTCAGGTACGAAATCTTTATGATTAGAATAGTACTCACTGATCTTAGAGACGTAGTCACCCACAGTACAAATTACACAACTTTTGCCTTTGAAAATCTTTATAATAGGACTTATGCTTTACAACAGTTTTTATTTTTTTTCTCTCTTCTTGATGAATTTTGTGACAAAAGCTACCACACTATACGCACACACATATTTTTCCTTTGTGACACATGAGAGTTTTTTTTTATGTGTTAACTCACAGCTTTCCTTTTGTGTTATGGAAAGACCATTTTATAATGTTCAATCGCATCGAGAATGTATTTTGGCGATTTTGCTTAGTGATGCTGTTTACAACCTCAATGATCGTATATGGCTACTCACATTGTTCAAGCCAATGACCCTTTCTGACAGATATATGATGAATCAGACGTCAAATTTATTCTTCCCTACCCATCCAAACGCCTTTTCATCTCCTGACACCTTCTCTGACATGCTCCATCACAGACGGAGCGTTTCTATATCGATCGCAGGTTCCCCAAAACAGGAATTTACCTTTTAAATCAAATTCTATAAATACTTCTTCGTAGTTCCCTTTCTAGCATTATACAAGAAAAAAAAGTTTGCAAGTGTCAGGACTACGAAATTGGTTTTTATGATTAGAATAGTACGTCACTGAGATGTCCATAGCTTAGAGACGTTGTCACCCCCCCACTGACAGTACAAATTACACCCAACTTTTTTCCTTTGAAAATCTTTATAATAGGACTTATATTTTCACAAAATTTTTTATTTTTTTTTGTGTACTCTCTTCTTGATGAATTTTACATGTGACAAAAAATCGCTAACCACACTATTGACGCAAACACACATATTTTTCCTTTGTGACACATACAGAGTTTTTTTTTTGTCCATGTGTTAAAATAAACTCACAGCTTTTTCTGACTTTTGTGTTATGGAAAGACCATTTTATAATGTTCAATCGCATCGAGAATGTATTTTGGCGATTTTGCTTAGTGATGCTGTTTACAACCTCAATGATCGTATATGGCTACTCACATTGTTCAAGCCAATGACCCTTTCTGACAGATATTTTTTATGAAACACTGAATCATGTACGTCAAATTTTTATTCTTCCGAACACATACCCATCCAAACGCCTTTTACATCTCCTGACCGCACCTTCTCTGACATGCTCCATCACAGACGGAGCGTTTTCTATTTTTAAAAATCGACGCCCCATTGCCGAGCATTCCCCACTATTCAATAGGAATATTATACCTATGTTATATATATGTCTATCAAATTCTATAAATACTATATATTACTTTTTTGCGTAGTCTGTGGAAACCCTTTCTCAGCATTCCTGAATCCACTTCTGTTCAATATTGCCAGACACAACCGAAAAATCATAGACCCAACACACATAGGTGATGACTTTTTTACAGGTTGTACTATTGATTTTTCATCAATACTGTTCAATGGTGAAGTGTATAAACATATTTTATGAATCCCCCGTTTTACGCATTATAAATGTACTGGGATCACTCGATTTACGAAAAAATTATTTTTTTCCCTCTGAGAGCGTCTACCAATGGGTTAGTCGTTTATAACAGTCAGTTGATAGTACGCAAATGTCTCCCTCTGGGATACATTTGTGTGGCCAGGGACGTATGTGACCGCATGGCCTTCCACACTAGCATTATGAGTGAGTAGGGACTTGGCGTTTTCTCAGGGTGTGACGAGTAGGGTGTATGTGGATATGTAGAAAGTCAGACAACACTTATACACCGCTCGTCGTCTCTATGCTGTCTCCTTTCTACTGTTTACTCTCTACTGACTCAACACACGTCTAAACCAACACACTCCTCCTCTCTCTGACTTCCCCTTTCATGCGTATTCACTAAAACCCATGAAACCCTTTCACGCTCCACTGATCTTCATTCACGCATCACAAAAGCTAACAGCTTGTCTCAGGCAATGCTCACAACCCTGTAGCTAACTTATTACAATGCACGCATTCCCAGCTCACAACAACTCACATGACTAATAAACTCCCGCTGGAGCATGGGAACACCCACACATGCAAAATACCATCAAAACACTCCGTGACATCCACCCCGTTCCCCACTTTAAAAACTGGGGTTTTTCACCGTGAAGAGAGAGATGGCAGTCCTATACATCATCAAACCTAAAATACATCATGAAAGTAAACAATGCTTCCATACAAAATACATCAACCCACACTAATAGCATACAAATTATTCTAGCGATAATCAAATTCAATATTTTTAAAGTTAAACAAAATTCATTTTCATATCAAAGAAATGCCTGCATAATCTACAAACTTCATGTAAAATCATCAAACTTATACAAATATAACTACAAGTAAACATGCTTTATCATAATCAAAATTCTTTTGTTTGGTATCTTGTCCTACTAGTAACATCAAACTGTTGTAAGGTTAGTGTTCAGCTGCTTGCTGACTTGGCAGATTGCAGAAAACTAGTGGCAATCACATATGACCAATGACGAAGCATCTGCCCTGAGAAAGAAAATTTTGTCTAAATCAGAAAGCATCAAAAGTTGACTACTTGCAAAAATCTTCTCACATTTTATCTAAGTCACTTTGACACTTATTTATACAAATCACTCTGTTAGGCCTTCCCTTCTGAGTTAGTGATGTTAGTTTTCGGGCTCTGTAATTTCAATATTATATTACCAGAGGCCTCTTCCGGCACCATATTAATCTCAGCCTTGGTCATACTCTTCAGGGTAGCTGCTCCATTTAGGCTGACGATACCCCCGCTTACTACCGCAGCTTCAACAATAGCTCTCACCACCATCACTCCATCTATGACGTGCTCTACTGTAAAGATGGTTACTCTCTCTTTTGTCTGCCCAGCGGCAATGTTTTGGACTGGATTAACTCGAGACCTGGCGAGGACATTTGAAGGAGTGTCGTCGACCAGGGACTGGCGGCTCCTGAGCCGACCCAGCTGCAATGGGTACCTCCGAAATCGGCGAATATTTGCCTGAATGGCGAGGGACACCTGTCTCTGTACAAGAAATAAAGGGATACTCACGTAAAATCAATGTCAGGCTAGACATAAAATAATAACCTGAGATTTCGCCTCGAGTATTAGCGGACGAACACACACCAAAAAAAAATCACAGTAATCATTACTACTCATGCGGCTTCCTCTAAAGTGTCTGGAATCTCTTAAGTCACTGGTTTCTCTTATGTAATGTTTCTCATGTGGCATACGAGCACCATGACCTACTCTGCGATACTTCTCAATCAGTTTTCTGCGCTCTTCTTTCATCCGGTCAGTCTCAGGATATTTGACAGATTCGCCTTCTTCTGGCAAAGTAAAGTTCACCTTTGTTTCATTTACTGCCCTTTCTTGAATATTCATCTTACGTTCACCCCATTCCTTTGCTGATATAATATGCCTCTCAATGTTAGTTTCTGGTTGACCCATCTGTTTTGGAAACGATATATCTTCTCGTTTGGGTGAAATTAAATTTAATACCGAAGTATCAGCAACTCGGACATTACCAAATGACATGATATATACAGGAATTACCCTAGGTTTTCCTTGCAATCTAGTAGTTCCTCCATAAATATCGTCTCTATGTTTGTGCTTCCATAGTTTGATATCGTCATCAGTGCATTCTTTGATACCACGAATATTTCCAAGTATCAGATCAGCGACCGCATTATCATCGAGAACACATGCTTTTACCCTACCCCGCAAGAATGGCGTATCAATATCTATCAACACCAGAGGGTAAAACTCTACCCTGCCACCAAAAGTGATACAACGAGCAGTTTGACCCAACCAACGAGACCCCTCAATGCACGATCTCCGCACCCCAACTGTCGTACATCCTGTATCCCTTAAGACAGATACAACTTTCTGTCCTACGTACCCTGGATGCAAGACTATGTTCCCATCTGTATGAACTGCTGACAAACATGGAAGTGGGTGGCCACAAATCAGAATTGGTGTCTCATCTTTATGAAAAAGTGGTCTGAACCCTTCACAACTCTCGTTGTTGAATGCATCTAAGACTACCACCGAACTTGCGCGTTCAAACTTCCTATTAGGACAATTAAATTGAAGGTGGCCAATCCCATTACATACAAAGCATCTGTACTCCTCACGCTGGCTCTTCTGTGGACTACCCTGAGTGCTAGTCTGAGGTGATCTCGGCCTACAGACTCTGCCATATTCTGCTGTTTCCTGGGGGATCTATGGCTTCGTTGAAAATTGGGAGTTTCAACTTGTACATGCTCCCATATTCTTTTTTTATGCTGAGTCTGAACCTGACTTCTCTAACTCGAGTTTTTTCAATGATACCTCTTTGTCTGCTTCTATCTTTTTAATTTCTTTCTGTGCTTCTATCTCTTTAATTTCTTTCTGTGCTTCTATTTCTTTAATTTCTTTCTGTGCTTCTATTTCTTTAATTTCTTTCTGTGCTTCTATCTCTTTCATTTGTTTCTGTATCTCTAGCCTCTTAGTCTCTTCTTCTGCTTTCCTTCTCTCTCGCTCCTCATGTCTTTCTTGTCTTTCCTGCACCTCTTTAAATTGAGCTTGTGCAAACTCTAAGAGATCTTCTCCAGACTTTCCTATTTTCTCACCAACGAGGATAAAATCCATAAGTGTTGACATGATTATGAAAATATCTGACTTATATGCACTTCAAATACTCTAACCAAAATGTCAAAATAGCTCACAACCCAAAATAATATCTTAAATAACCACTAAGATAATACCTTACTCACTGTCTTACTCAAATAAATTATTAGCCCTAAAAAACAAACAATGACACAAATGATGATGATAAACAGTACACCCTAATTTAACAAACAACAACTTAGTAGGTCGGTAATAAGAAAAAGGAAAGATGTGTGACAGAAGTAATATTGAAATGTACAGTACCTGACATCTATAACGCACGAAAACAGGAGATTCAAAAAATTAACGTATTTACAGGATAGTGTAAGAAGAAAATGACTAAAGAACACAACATATACACAAAACGCCAAAGAGGGAATATAACACACAACCGATAACAAACTGCACGTAAACAACTAATGCCAAAATGCACACTTTATTCGTGAAGGGCAATACCACTGATCCTGCCCACAGGATAGGATCCCTTCTAAGAATAAATAGCGCAAAATCCTATAGATGAAATCAAAACACAAATAAATAACATAATCGTCACGTCCAA
Source organism: Oreohelix idahoensis (assembly GCA_024509875.1). Taxonomy (NCBI): domain Eukaryota; kingdom Metazoa; phylum Mollusca; class Gastropoda; order Stylommatophora; family Oreohelicidae; genus Oreohelix; species Oreohelix idahoensis. The sequence goes on along the minus strand of JAMPIV010008053.1, from coordinate 23,686 downwards.
CAACAATACTGAAACAATGAGTGCCAAGGGAAGCCTATAGAGCAACTTGGACAAATAAATGGAATATGGCCTTAGAAATGAACCAAAACAAACTAAGGTTACATAGCTTTTTCTGGTGTACTGGAATGGCAGGCTATGGCAATAAACTGATCTGATCTGTTGTCTCCAAGTCACATCTGCAGCAGTAACTTTGAGAAGCGCAAACACTACAATAGTTCCTGTGAGGAATATGTTAATACACACTTAGTTTATAATTCAAGCTATTAAAATACAAATAAGAATGTACGGAAGAACTAGAGAGAAGGATGACAGAAAGAGTTAGCACAGTTATAGGTGAATCAGATGTAAGCAATATAAACAATGTATAAAACAGACAAGAATTACAAGTTACAGGTAGATGAGATATACACAAAGTATGTTAGTCAATTGTAACTGGAATGTAACCTAAAACCTACATCACATATAAAGTCATATACAGAAAGAGTAAAAACTGACGATAGTAGAACAGCAACACTGAAGATGAAGTAGAAAATAAGTAGACTTATACTACTGAAACAAGAAAGTAGCAGAACTAAAGAGAAGAAGCTACATGCGAAAACAGAAGTACTCAGTATACAAGAAGAACCACTGATTTCTTATGAAATACACTGTTAGTGCTATATAAAACAAAAATTACTTTTTTAAACTAGAAACTTAATACACACTGTACTAGAACATTAGTATACTAGAGCACGAAAGAATGTTACGTAACTTCCTTAAACGAATAACAACAGAATAATATCTAATTAAGCTGTATCTTAAGGAATTATGACGAACACTAATTGTTCACAGAACAACTACATAATACTTAAATTCCAAGTGTGTAGATATGTTTATAATGTCTTCAGCCTGTCCCAAGGTTGATGAAATATGAAGACCACACACAGCACGGCACAATACACTCAATTCAGATTTTGTAGCGTCACAAGCTACACACCTTGGAAAACAGGGCTCGTGTTTTCCACTTCACACTGTCGAGTAGAAAACTGCAACACGACAGCTTCACATTCCTCTTCTTCTGGTCACCACAGATTCTTCTGGATACAAAGTAGGTTCTTCTTGGTCACACACAATACCCTGTTTCACAGTCGCAGCAAGCAATGAATGTAAACAGACCTGTAAGACAGCATTCCTAGCACACTGTTTACTCGTCGGAACACAGTCACAGCTGACCGTTGACCCAGATTTGAACAGTGTTGAATCGTCTGGTTACTGTAAAGCTGTCACACTTCGCTGCGCTGAAAAACAAACTGTAGGCTGACGACTAACTGACCACAGATCACTTTAATACTGTAAAACTTTGGGTTCGTTTGTAACATCCAAATAGACGAGCCCCCAATGTGACGAGTAGGGTGTATGTGGATATGTAGAAAGTCAGACAACACTTATACACCGCTCGTCTAGCTCACTGTCTAAGGAACAACTCCAACAGCTTTGTCAATCTCCAACAATATATTATATCCACAATAAGTCACAATGGACGTAGGGCCATTACACATATTAGATACATCACAAATCCCGAGTATCCGCACACACTCTGCTTCTCGGAATAACTACAGCCACAAAAAGGCTACTTCATGAATAACTACTGCAGCATCTACTACACAACTCCGGCCCTCTACTCGCGCCCTACTATAGACATCCACCCTTCTCTTCTCTACGCTCTATGCTGTCTCTTGTCTACTGTCTGCTTTCTACTGACTCAACACACGTCTCCAACCAACACACTCCTCTCTCTGACTGCCTCTTTCATGCGTATTCACTAAAACCCGTAAAACCCTTTCACGTTCCACTGATCTTCATTCACGCATCACAAAAGCTAACAGCTTGTCTCAGGCAATGCTCACAACCCTGTAGCTAACTTATTACAATGCACGCATTCCCAGCTCACAACAACTCACATGACTAATAAACTCCTGCTGGAGCATGGGAACACCCACACATGCAAAATACCATCAAAACACTCCGTGACATAGGGACTGTGGAAGATTGTACCAGAAATGAGCAGCTTTGAGTCCTATGACAAATACTGCCGTAGGGCGTGAAGTGTTAAAGCCTTCATTATACTATGTCCACAGCACAAGCACAAAATTAGGATTATATCAGACCTGTGTGCTTTCTGTGCTTCTCTATGGGACGGAGAGATGGAGAGTTACAGAGAAGGAAATGTCGAAATTGTCCTCTTTTCACACAACATGCCTAAGAAATATTCTCCGAATCTTTTGGCCAAATACCACCACCAACCAAGATCTGCTTACTCGGAGCAAGCAAGAGGACATGCACACCATCATAGCTGGCAGACGCTGGAGCTGGGTTGGCCATGTTCTCAGAAGAGACCCCGATGCCATCACAAGAACAGCTATGCTATGGACCCCTGAAGGAAAACGAAAGAGAGGCAGACAAAAACAACTTGGCTGAGGACTGTTGAGGCTGAGATGCAAAGAATGAACCAGAGTTGGCGCACTGTACGAAGGATGGCCGCCGACCGAGCAAAGTGGAATCATTTTGTTGTTGCCCTACAAAACACCACCAGGCGTAATGGCCACTGACTGCTTTGACGGTCGGCGGCTAAGGATCAAAGAAGAAGATACTAGGTCCAGCTTTATTAGACGGGGTAACTAGTTCCTTTCCTCGTTGTCTTTGCCTTCCCTAACTTAAGAGCAGAATAAGATAGATAGATAGATAGATAGATAGATAGATAGATAGATAGATAGATAGATAGATAGATAGATAGATAGATAGATAGATAGATAGATAGATAGATAGATAGATAGATAGATAGATAGATAGATAGATAGATAGATAGATAGATAGATAAATACGAGTAGATAGATAGATAGATAGATAGATAGATAGATAGATAGATAGATAGATAGATAGATAGATAGATAGATAGATAGATATTTCTGTCGCGGGTTCCCCCCCCCCCCCTCTTGGCACTGCATTAGTGGTCCAACAGTGGCAAAAACCTAGAGTATTTAATGTGGGTCTTCAAAGGTGTATACCTTCGCACAAGATTACTCTTGTGAGAGTTGTAGATAGAAGGATAATGATGGTTCTACCACGAGGTAGTATTCACTAGATATTCATTAAGCAAGAACAATGCTGAATGAGTCTTAGCAATGTTAACTTTAGTATTTGCCGTCAACTTTTGTGAAGGATTGCCTTATAATTAGCTCGTTCAAACCCCCAGCTGATTTAATTTGGTGAAATTCCTCTTATTATTATATTTATTATTTATCTTATTCGCTCTTCAGACGTAAATATAACTATATATATATATATATATATATATATATATATATATATATATATATATATATATATATATATATATATATATATATATATATATATATATATATATTAAAATCAGGATTCACACGTGTGCCCTTCGTTCTGTAATAATTAATTCAACTATGAATTTGTAAAATAACATGACAAATTTTAATGATCAACTATTCTTCAACAGCATAAAATAAAAATGAATGGTGGGTGAAATTTAGTAACAGTTTTATCTTTATTGAGACCTGATAGGAGAATGTTAATGTTCTTTGCTGTTGCCTTTTAGTAAGCACTTAGCTTAAAATCGATGACTACTGCTGCTTTTGTTTCGTCAAGTCCTTTTTATGATGAGGGCACTTCTCTAGACACTTCCAGGGAAAGCCACTCCTAAGGTCAAGCTAGGTTTCTTCACAATTAGTCCAATGTTGGTGGTTAGTGTCGAACCCCAGCTCTTGAATCACCAAACTGATAGCGTAGATTCGTTTCACAACTGGTCTTGTACCACGAACTGTATAGACAAATTAAAGTGGACAAATGCCTCTGCTAAGTATATGGTGGTCGGAAAATTAAAGTCAACTTTTTCCGCTGTCAGTCTACCCGTTTTTGTCTCTCAGAAAGTTTATTCTCACTGGGAATAAACAACATAACTCAGGGCATGTGCTAAGAAATCACCATTATTCTTTAGGTTAATTTACTGGGAAAAATGTGCCTGGATAGCGCGAATGCGATGGCTTGTGATTGGCAGAACGTTATGAAGTTACAAATATCTCACAAAATGATACTTTACACACTATGTACATGTAATCATCACTCACTTACTCACTGCTCCATTCAGAGCCTGGGGTCACCTCTGCTTTTGGTTCTCTGTACGAACTAGCATGACGAAATCACCAGCGCTTGTTGTAGGGATTTATGAATATATTATTTTCAGATGCTGAGGTTGCCAGTCTTGTATGACTTGTATAACCACTAATGAGTGCAACCATGTTAAATTCACATTGCAAAACATTGGTACAAGTGACCCCACAATTTTAGGATTTACACTTTCCTGACACAGATGAATGGACACAGCAACTTAGATCAGATGCTTCTAACACTTGGTCTGGGTGGCAATTTTAGAATCCCTCTAATGACGGGTGCTTTAATTCATAGGTTCACAGTCTTTGAATTTTAAAAATGCAGGTTTTCTTTTAAGTTTCAAAGATTACGAAAATACTTGGTCCTGTCCCTTTTAATTTGGAATTCTGTCCGATTCTTCTCTCGCTACTGGGAATTGATACGTTGACGTATTGCAATGCAGTGTGTTTTAGCTTAAAATTGTTATATTCCACTTTTCCCGCTCCAAGCTCCCACATGGTATTTCCGACAAAAAACAAATCAGAGCGAAATTCTATTTCCTGCTCTAAATGGGACCAATCCTGCGCAAGACTAGATGGGTCAGGGTTTTTAATTTAATTTTTCTTCCGCGTGTTTAAAAATATCATTTTAAAATTTAACCACATGATCTATCTCTCAAATATGGCATGATTACTTCCGTCTCTATTAAACAGACTGGCGAACACAGCTGTGATCTCATCTCTCAATGATTATCTTGATCATAATGTCTCCTCGGGCACATTTTTCTGTGATTTTATCACATACAATCTCTGGGCGAAGTGATTATGCAGCGCCTCTCCCCTGTTTAAAGTTGAGGTACCGTAATCTTAAAACTTGGCTTCTATTGTATTTTCCACCATCGTGTCGGGACGTGTTTGCAAAGACCACGCATCCAGTGGATGTTCTTGTTTGGCTGACAAGAATTACGTGGAAAGTTAACAAATGCTTCCCCGTCTATCTGTAGGAGTTCACGACACAGGGCGATAACATTATAATCCGCAGGCCGGGACCATTAACCGTGAAATAACACGATTGCCGTGTGAGAAAGTGTATATAAATTAAAGGAGTGATAATTGCACAAATGTGTGTGCGTAAAATGAAGAAATCATTGGGCAGTGTAGGAGAGAAAGAAAGGCGTAAAAAGACAAAACAATGTCATCACAATTTCTTATAAACAGAAACAATAGATATACTGCTCCCTCAGACATGTCATAATAGGCATATAACACGAGTTTGCTCATAATACTGCAAACTCGTCGTGTAAAACAGTTACAAAAACCACAGCAGCAGAAGCATTTGAATGCTTTGGTACAAGTTTCCTGCAAGGACAGCTACTATTTTGGCTCCATGCTCGATGAGGAGCGAAAGGGGAAATGATAATGGTGATGCACATACATATATGCATGTATTCATAAATACATATGTGTGTGTAAACATACGTTAACATTCATGTATGCATGTATTCATAAATACATATTTGTGTGTAAACATACATTAACATACATATATGCATGCATGTATTCATAAATACGTTTGTGTGTGTAAGCATACAGTAACATACATATATGTATGTATTCATAAATACATATGTGTATGTAAACATACTTTAACATACATATATGCATGCATGTATTCATAAATACGTTTGTGTGTGTAAGCATACAGTAACATACATATATGTATGTATTCATAAATACATATGGGCGTGTAAACCTACTTTAACATACATATATGCATGCATGTATTCATAAATACGTATGTGTGTGTAAGCATAAAGTAACATACATATATGCATGTATTCATAAATACGTATGTGTGTGTAAGCATAAAGTAACATACATATATGTATGTATTCATAAATACATATGTGTGTGTAAACATACATTAACATAATGTAGGTCAAAGAAGAAGACGCTGACAATGGATAGGGCACATATTGAGGCAACCTGTGGATAGCATTACAAAGCAGTACCTATTCTGGAACCCTCAGGGTATGAGAGGCAGAGGTAGATCAAAGACGCATGGAGAAGAGAACTGGAGACAAATGTGGCAAATGATGAGGACAATGCGGAAAGAACTTGAGCTGATGTCACGTGACAGGAGGACTTGGCATGTATTTGTTGAAGGCCTATGTTGACACGTGACAGGAGGACTTAGAATGTATTTGTTGAAGGCATATGTTGACACATGACAGGAGGACTTGGCATGTATTTGTTGAAGGCCATTGCTCATTGGGAAGCTAAAGAGTATTGACTAATTAACTGATTTAAACGTTAACAAAAGATTAATGTCAATAATAATTGACAGCCACATTGGCAACGCTGCAGCTAACTTTGCCCGTCTCACAGCGCGTGTCTGGGGAGTCTCCACACCCACAACGAAGATCAAAGCTGCGATAATTTTCTTCTTCTTCTTCTTCGTTCGTCCTGAAAAGGACGTTGATTGCGTTGTGTCTGTTTACAGAGGAGCTGCGATGTCTGCGCCTTTCGACCGGCACATCCGACTTCAGCACGGCATGTTTTGGGATCGGGTTTGCCTTCCCTCTTCGATCCCTAATCTCTCAGCCAGACTGCAGTGATGCAGCCTGTTCCCAAGACCACTACGTGGAGGTGGAGTAGGGTCTTGGTCAGCTCTAGTTCGCTGACCCTGACGCAAGCAGTCAAGCTATGAGTCGCTGACTGCGTTCTCTATTGCTGCGTCTTTGGGTCCCGCCTCGATAAATAACCAGCACGCTTGTATATGGCATTTTTGTTTAAGTACAAGGTTCTCATTAGATATTGTGCTTCTTTTGTAAGCACCTTTCTGTTCATTAACTACCATCCTTTATCCTTTTTTTAAAATGGATGTCCTTTTCGGCTCACAAGACGTGACCTTAAAAAAAAAAAAAAAAGCAGCCCTAACAAAGTGTAAACAATTTGTCAGAAATTCACATAAAAGGCTAAGAAAATAATTTCTGATTTGTTTTTACGATATGGTTTGTTTCAATCGGAGTTTACTTTTTAATGTCTCCTCCGTTAAATGCCGGTTCTTGCTTTTTATCATATAATAAACTAAAAGGGTTCGGAAGGTCCAGGTAAGCAGTTAGTAAAAGTAATGACGTTTTTGCTGCGAGCAGATTAACTCTAACATGAACAATGCTGTAAAAACCCCACGGCCTAATATCTGGCCTTTGGATGGGATCATGTGTCTAGACACAGGGACCGGTACAGTGACATTCATGTGTCATTAGGTCCCTTGTGTGAGAACACAGAGGATCACTACAGTGACACAGTTTGTCATTGGGTCTTCTTGTGTTGGGATATGTGGTCTTGACCAGGGCCGGGTTTGGGCGGGGATAATGCGACCTCAAGCGAGGAAAAAATATGCGACCTCAAGCGAGGAAGAAAAAAAAAAAGATTAACTCTAAAGTTGTTCACCCTGAGTGTGTTGTTACATGTCTTCACGAAAGCTTATCCACGCCAATTTGTCAGATGCACTCATTAATCTTTGTCTTGCGCTGAAAATTCGTCCGATCTCCAGGCGTTAGTGAAATATTTCGCTAAGTTTCTGACACATCATCGGGCTACAGCCGAAAAAAAAAACAGCCATATTTTCGCACACTTTCCTAGCAAAGTTCGCGCACTCCTAGTTCTGGATTATGAAATCAAATGCGTCAACGCTAACTCCAAGATATTTTAGTTTCAGTTTCTTGAAGGTTCTCGGGTAATTCTGTTTCTGAATAAACACTGGCAGAAATGTGTGAGTTTGGTCGGGTAGGAAGAATAGGCCTACAGGAAATAAGAAAATCTGGAAGAAAAATGAAGTCCTAAGGACAAAACGCTAAACAGATGGGACGAAGACAGCACATGCTAAAAGGATTATCAATTCACTTTACTGAATTACATTCATCTTCTTCTTTACTCAGCCCTCCAAGGAGCATAGACCTTCAACAAACGTATGCCAGGTCTTCCTCTACTTCTCTTACTCTAGGGATAACAGACTTTGGTCTTCCTCTACTTCTCTTACTCTAGGGATAACAGACTTTGGTCTTCCTCTACTTCTCTTACTCTAGGGATAACAGACTTTGGTCTTCCTCTACTTCTCTTACTCTAGAGATAACAGACTTTGGTCTTCCTCTACTTCTCTTACTCTAGGGATAACAGAACAAGGACTGCCTTGTAATGCTATCAACAAGTTTTCTCAGTGTGTCATTGTCATGAGATTGACTCCCCTTGCTCTGCAGTGATGATCCAACAGTGATCAAAATTCAGAATATCTACTGAGGGTATTTAAAGATGTCTTCCTTTTGCTCAAGATTACACTTTGCAGAGATGTGAATTGAAGAACAGTGTTTCAATCCTTGGGAGCCTTATAAGAAATCAAGTATTACGGCTGATAGTATCCAGGCCATGTAAAGTTTTTATCTTCCCAGACCTTCTATGAGTTAGGATTTTTGCTTGTTTTGGTGAGTCCCCAGCTAATTTAAACTCGGTAAAATATTGCTTTAATAGCTCTGTTATAGGTATTTAAACTGACTGAGACAAACGGGTGCAGTTCACTCAAAAAAAAAAAGATTAAATCAACTATAAATTAGTATATTTACAGATAAACAAATTAAATAGTTAATTATCGTTAAAATATTTTTTAATTAATAAGGTTGGGGTAAATTGGAAACAGTCGTTAAAATTTCATCACCTGGGATGATCTTAGTAGATGATGATGTTAACTATTTGTAGCTGATGATGTTGACTACAATAGACAATAGACAAAAGTTCGACTGACTTATTTGGAAATTAAACAAAAATAACTGGTAACACAGGCCTTTCTTGTGTCATGAGAGACTGAAGTAAACTATAATAGAACAAACAAACTTTATTTTCAAAGGGTTAAGAATTGGGCACACAGGCCCGTCTAACATTCTGCCCTTCCTCTCTCTGTCATGTTGCATACTGTTTCCTTTCATTCACACATGTATTTTGAGCATTATTTAAGCATGCAACATTATCAAGGTAAAATAATATAATACATTTATAATATCCAATTATAATGACATTTAAGTTTGTTTTTTAAAAAAGTATAAAAGAAAGTAAAGAAAACAAAAAAAGACAACCAAACAAAATAAAACCATTCATACAGTAAATTAGACAATCACTTAAAACATAATAGATTATGTTGGCATATAATAAGAACTTGTGACATATTGGAAATCAGTTCTGCAACTGATTAGTGTGTTAGTATATGGTCACTACTTCCTAATTTGCTATTTCTGGTTTTATTCATTATGCCAACTTCAATCAGTTTGTGGAAGTTAAAGTTTTATATTATATGACAAATTTCTGTCCTGAATTCCAGAGCCAGGTGTGGCTTTTCTGCAGTGTCTATATTAAATAAAAATAAAAGTATTAATACAATTGTGTTTATCAGTTATATTTCTTGATCAAATCATTGTCACCTGAAGTCACAGTATGAGATATCATTGATGGAACCTCTTGTGTTCACAAATTTCACAAGATTGAGATTGCTGCCATCTTATTGTAGCGTTGTTGTCTGCCCAAGCTTGTTGTAGTTATAACTGTGGTCTATATGTCAGATGTATGCTAATAATATCGACTTTAATGTCCCTGTCCTTCCTTGTGTGGTCATTTTCTCTGTGCTCTGTCTCATTTTCCTGTGTCTAATTTACTTGCTTTATGCAATTCTACCCCCACACCAATACACATAGCAATCGTGTTTACTACTTCTATTCCAAACAAGGTTAGATCAGAAAAAGGGACCTAAGACGCTTCAACAGTGACGAATGCAGTTAGCGACCCATAGCTAGACTGCTTGAGTCAGGGTCAGCGAACCAGAGCTGACCAAGACCCTACTCCACATCCAAGTGGTCGTCTTGGAATCAGGCTGCATCACTGCAGTCTGGCTGAGTGAGTAGGGATCGAAGAGGGAAGGCTAACCTGGTCCCAAAAATGCTTTGCTGAAGTCGGATGTGTCGGCCGAAAAGCGCAAATATTGCAGCTTCGTTGTAAACGGATATAACGCAACCAACGTCCTTTTCAGGATGAACGAAGAAGAAGAAGATCAGAAATACAAAATGGTTCTTGATGTATTTAAGTAAGAACTGTGCATCTACACGCTGTTGACTTCTCTACACATATTTCGATTTATATTCTCTAAATCAGTTCTGTTGATTTTTTTCTATGTGACCTTTTGTCTATGTCTAAAGTGTTATTATTCCATTTTAACAATAGTTTTGGAAACACCAGAAATAAAACTTTATTGTGATAAAGACCACACAAGAATGTCAAATTTTCCCATTGTATCACTCTTCCTTATATTTTCAAGTTGTTATGTTTTTCACCATTATTTAAAAACAAAAAATGTGAGTGAAATTCCTTGTGATATCGATATCTCAAATAACCAGCATGTAACAAATTGTCTAAGATTTTGTTACCTATAATTCATTTTTCTTTTCAGATTGCAACAAAAATATGGAACAGAAGATCCCATTCCTGGATCAAAAAATAAAACAGGACATCAGTACAGATTTTAAAGTGAATATTCTTTATAATTCTTGATAATAAATTTTTATACAGCCAAAGTGAGTTAAACTGAGAAATCTGTTAAAATATTGTCCATTTAAACATGTTATGACTTATTGCTAGGTTCTCTGCGGTTTTTTTTTTTTCTGTAACAATGTAGTATTATGTAAATATAATCCAACATCTTCATCAGGGACAGAGGCATAACCAGTTGAGAAAAGAAAGTAATTTAAATACATACAAATGTATCATGTAGTTGTCAAACTGAGGTAATGTTAAAGACTGACGTGGTTTGTTTAAAACTTGAATATGTTTAATATTTTGTTTTCAGGGACACATAGTGAAGATAGAAAGTGAAGGTGAGGAAGATGTTCCTGCAGGGAGAGAGAGTATGAGAAGCATTTCCACATCTGTATATCCTGCTGGGAACAGTTTACTCAGTAATGCTTTACAACTTTTTAACATAAATGTAACATGTGCTAAATATGTTACCACTTTCAACAAATATGTAACATAATAAGTGTCATTTATACACATCCACCACAAACATAGTAATTTGTTTGTACCCTATACGCACACGTTTGTGATTTTTTTCTTTAAAATTATTTTTTTCTTTTGCGGCTACCTTCAGTCCAGACAAAAAAAATCCATTGCAGCAAATTTTACATGTTTGGGGCAGTGGCGTACTGAGGATTTTTAGCGCCTGGGGCGAGCCAGGGAAAAAATGCATCCCCGATCACCGCCAGATAAAATTTATGTTCACTTTGTAGACAAATCAAAAGACAGTTTAAAAGACTATATCAAGCACTGTCATGACTTTTAAATTCTATTAAGAAGACAAGGATGAATTATTGGGAAAATATGAAAGAACCAGGCCAGGAGGAAGACCGGCAATAGGATAGTCTGGTGCTCTCTCTTCCAAACCTCTAAGGGGAACGACTAAGTAAGTATTAGTAAGTAAGAAGACAAGGATGAATTATTGGGAAAATATGAAATTTAAGAATTAGGTAAACACAAAAGAAAAGACATAAACCGCTTTTTCTAATGATGATTGCTTGATGTAAAGGTATATAGAGGAGCAGATGTAGTATCAGATCATGATCTTCTGTTAGCACCATCTTTTGTTCCAAAAACAAAATAAAACTAAAAAAATTGTATATAACGTGGAATATGTAAGAAAACAAGAGACATTGTTTCAATCACAGTATCTAACACAAAGCAATTATTCCAACAGCTGGATGATGAAGCGGATACAGAAGACCACGGGCAAGAAGTAAAAATATATGAAATGAGACATGTGAAGAGGTACTGGGAAAAAGAGAACATCAGCACAAACCATGGATAACAACAGAAACCATAAAGAAGGTAGAAGACAGGAAAAACAAGAAAGCAGATAAAACCAGAAGCTCCAAGGCTCATGAAGTGTACCTAGAAGAAAACAAAGAAGAAACATCAAAAGGAAGTATATTGATGAGTTGGCAAGGGAAGCAGAGGAAGCTGTACAACAACACAAAGAAGCTAAGAGGGAAATAATAATAATAGCCCCTTCAGTCATAACTGACTATGGGTATGCACACCTGAGGTGACAGCCCTAAGCTGCTTATTTTCCTGATGCTCCTTTCAACGTTTTCTTTTCTCTTTGGTTTGTTGTGTGAGCTTCTTTTCGCCCAATCTGAGGTGACGCCATAAATAGCATCGCCACTTTGTGCGATCGGCAGCTTCATCCTCCCACGTTGCTGGATTTATGTCTAGTGCCCTCATATCTCTCATGCACACATCTTTGAACCTCAGCTGCGGTCACCCATATGTTCTTTTGCCATCTGCTAGTTTCCCATAAAAGATATCTTTCGGGATTTGACCATCTTCCATGCAGCAGTCATGGCCAAGCCAGCGTAGTCTGTGTTGTCTAAGCATTGTATACATGCTTTGAAGGACAGCACTTGACAACACATTGACATTTGTCACTTTATCTTTCCACGAGATGCCGAGGATGTGGCATAGACACCATAAATGGAAGGTATTGAGCCTTCTTTCTTGCTTAAGGGGAGGAGCTACATTGAAATGCTATTTTCGTTATTAATTGCTGAATTTCAATGAAAATGCACAGACTTAACCTATATCAATACTAGTTATGAAAAATGAAGAGTTTGATGGCTCTGCATCACTTGTTGCCATAGAAACGGTGGCCATATTGGATTCTATTGTTCTATTTCAATTTGCTATGGCTTTTTTCATTTATTAAGCTACAAATACCAAATTTGAATACACGTTTATCATTATATTTCAAAAAAATTTTTATGTGATGGATTTTTGATAACTTTAATACAAAAAAAGTTGTAGGACTTTGAAAATAGTGTCTAAAAATAGTAACCAATTTTACTAAATTTTACATTACTTTTTGCAATTAATCAGAAGTTTGATCAGATACATAAAATCCATCACAAAAAAGTTTTAAAAGATTATGGGCTATGTATGTGCCAATTCTTATGTCAATTAATACATAAGTGTGGAAGTTATGAAAAAATTAGTATGAGAAAAATATATTTCCATAAAATCACATTTTTCGATATAATTAGAATATAATTAAATAAGTATGTAATACTACAGCAAAGAAAATAACTTACTTGTCATTCAGAACATACCAGACATATATCCAGCTTCCTCTGCAGCTTCTTGTCTGGCTTTCTGTTGAGATTTGTGCCTAATTTCTTTCCTTTTCTTAGTGCAGTTTTGTGCCGTTTTAGAGCTGAGCACGAGACGTTTACGCTTTCTTGCTCCTGCCAGTCAACAAGCCTCTTTTCCACTGTTCAGCCCCAGGACTTTCTTAAAAAATATAGCAGCCTCAGGTCCTTCATTAAATTCAGCAACTGCACTTAGAAGGCAGAATTCCACGCGCTTTCGTTAATGGAAGATATGCTTTGGCACTTTACTCCAAATAACTGAATGAAGGCTCTCATTGGAGTTTTGGGTTGCCTTTCTTTCACAGCAACTCAACAGTTTCAGATTTGTCAGCCTGTCATACACTGGTGTCAAATTTCTGTTCAACAGCTTAAAGTCCAGGGGTGTATGTATACGTTTTTGATGCCCAAAAGCATACTCATTCCTAGATAAGGCTGCTTTATAGAAACACCAAGAGTCTTGGCCAGTGGACAAAACTGATGCTGGGGATAATCATCAGTTGAATAGCAATGATGTAGGCTAGCCATAATAGCATTCTTCATATCAGCTGCAGTAGCATGTTGCCTGATAGCCCTGGAATAATAAATGCCAAGCATTCGGATGGCTGCATCAGTCAGACGGCCACGGCCACGTCCTCCAAGCGTAGCTGTTTGCTTGCGGCAATCAGCAACTAAATTACGAAGAGCTGTATGCATTCTTTTTCCTACATGATTGATACACTCTTCTTTGATGATTTCAACATTAGGGCCATATGGTTTAATTTCCATGATTTTATTGAATGCTTTGCTATCACCATCACTTAACATGGTGGTGTAGCAAAATTTGTGTCATGTCACAGACCGGCTCCATAAAACACTAGCTGCCTCAGCCTCCATCACACCTGAACTTCCTAGAAAGAAGAAAAGGTATGAATTAGTAACACTTAAAGTAATGATGTAAGCAAACATTGAACACTTTCCTTTACAATGTAGAAGCAAGTGTAGTACAATGGAAGCAAAGCAAACACATGTAAGTAATAAATTATGTTACTAAAACTGATACTTATGGAGAAATAAAAATTACATTAGTTTAAATTTTTAGACGAGAAGGAGAAACCAAAAATAAGATTCAGAAGTAAATACCTTCAAAATTTATATCACATCCTTGCTTCACATGCTCCTCTAGAGCTGGTCAAGACTGCACTCCACCTCCACGTGGTGGTCCTGGAAACAGTCTGCAGCAGTGCAGTCTGGCTGAGCGAGTGCGGATCGAAATGGGAAGGCAAACCCGGTCCCTAAAAAATGCCGTGCTGAAGTCGGATGTGTCGACCGAAAGGTGCAGATATCACAGCTTAGGCATAAACAGACACAACGCAACCACCGTCCTTTTCAGGGCGAACGAGGAAGAAGAAGAAGACATGCTCCTCTTTCCATTTGCTGAAGTTTCCCAGGGCTTCCTTCTGGTGCCAAGAACCAGTTGTAGCACATGTCTGACAGTATTTTGAAAGCACATGGGCATCTATAACAAGACCTGTCAAGATCTCCACCACACAACCAATACCAATTTTCCAACTGTGGCCCCTTGTTAGCCAGCTGCCATCAAAACTGACTCCAATATTCATAATATATTCATAATATGGTTGATTGCTCTGAGCACAGTTTCCGCTGCGTTCTGGCTTAGCAGCGTGATCAAATATTAATTTTGCGAGTTCTGGTGTTTGCAAATAAAATTTTTGTGCAATTGTGTTGAAAGATTTTGTATGCAGGCCAGGCAAATCCATGTTCTGTGCAAAGTAGTTAAATTTATAGGGTCCCATTCTGAATAACAACGATGATAGAACTGCAACTTTGTTCACACTGAATGAGTTATGTTCATCAACTGATGGATGTATACGTTGATGCAACAGTTTTGTTTGCACAACAATTCACTTTGATGTGTTGAATAAGACCTCTCTTGGCCTTACTATTAATTTCTGCAGACAGCTTCCCATAGCATTCTGGACATGCAAGCTGACTAACAAGGTTACATATCTCAGACATATCAACTATAGTTCTGGAGACCGTATTGTTAGGTGTTGAAGCTTCTTGCACCAATGAGGCACTTAGTTCCAGCTTTTTACAGAACCGTGGCGTGCTGTGGGATAAAGAGGTAGAAGTTGGAGAGGAGCTTGTGCTGGCTCCTTCATTTACAGCTGAAGCTGACAGTATAACCTCAGGCAGACTAGGCTCTTTAGTGGGACCATATGGTTCTGAAAAAAGTACATAAGAAATAATCACAGCTCAAGAAACATATGTCACATGCTTTTTTTTTTTTTTTTTTTTTTTTTTTGCGTTCGCCCGCTAATACTCGAGGCCCCATTGTAGCTGGGTCGGCTCAGGAGCCGCCAGTCCCTGGTCGACGACACTCCTTCAAATGTCCTCGCCAGGTCTCGAGTTAATCCAGTCCAAATCCCGGTCGATGAAAAATCCTTCAAATGCCGTCGCCCGGGTTTGATCCTGTATCACCCGGTCGCCAGAGCGGTGTTGTAACCACTACGCTAGCGCAGCTCCCACATGCTTATAAATACCATGATAATTTATCGTATAACGTGGAATCATGTTATTTTGTCAAACCAGAAAAATGTGATCACTCTTTACTGCCAATGCATTTACTAATATAATAATAATAATAATAAAAAAATCCTTCAAATGCTCCTCTTAGCTCTTGCACATTATATAGGCCCAACGTTCTTCCTTCTCTTATTATTGTTCTTCTGAGTGTTTCTTTTGGTCTTCCTTTTTTCCGCTTACCCTCAGGAACCCAAGTGAGCGCCTGTAGTGGTATTCTGTTGTTTTGCATTCGTAGGACATGACCGATATATGACCATCGTCTTTTCCTTATATAGTCGGAGACATATTTCTGCCTAGAGTCTTCTCTTATTTGTCGATTAGTCTTGAATTCTTTCCAACTGATGTTCATGAGTTTTCTAAGACATTTGTTCTCGAATGTATTCAGCTTGTTCTCCAATGATTTTGTTATTTTCCAACTCTCACAGCCGTATGTTAACACTGAGATAACATTTGAATTAAACAGACGAAGCTTGGTATGTATATGAATATACATACCAAGCTTCGTCTGTTTAATTTACTAATAGCTTACAAATATATAAATTAAAAAAAATAATAGCTTATTCACATGTGACTTTTTTTTTTTAAAGTATATCGTTGAACCCATTATGGGTTATAAGTAGGACATACTGTGTATTAATTCAAGGAAATTAAGTCAGATTTCCAATATCCAAATATAGTTCCTTCTTCCCCCCTCCACTCAGTCCTAACAGAGTAAATCAAAACTAAATATGTGTAAATGTTTTTGTGCATGACCTCACCACATGTGACTGCCTAGCTTTCTACAGTGATTCATTTTGTACCATTATCGTAAAAAAATTGACTCGTGACAGGAGGACTTGGCATGTGTTTGTTGAAAGCTTATGTTGACATGTGACAGGAGGACTTGGCATGTGTTTGTTGAAAGCTTATGTTGACACGTGACAGGAGGACTTGGCATGTGTTGGTTGAAAGCTTATGTTGGCATGTGAGAGGAGGACTTGGCATGTGTTTGTTGAAAGCTTATGTTGACACTTGACAGGAGGACTTGGCATGTGTTTGTTGAAAGCTTATGTTGACACATGACAGGAGGACTTGGCATGTGTTTGTTGAAAGCTTATGCTCCTTGGGGAGGTAACGAGTACATTGATTATTGATCACCAATCACAAACACTTTAATCAGTACCATTTAGCAGCCTCAGAACACAATCAAATTCTTCAACTTGGCATTGGCTGCTAAAGAATGACAAGCTCAGAAAACCCTTGTTTATCAACAGCAACAACCTCTTGTTAAGAAGAACTAGTCTAAACTTTCAAAGACTTCTTGTAAGTGTATTGTTATGTCAGTAAGCATTTTACTTAGTTTACACAACTATAGATTATATATTTTTTTTTTTCAAACATTCTTGTACTTTATAATAATTGCTTGTCAATATGCAATAAAGAATTGGTCAGCATATATGTTATAATTAAAATATATCATGTTCTGTAATCAAAATCCAGATTCTGATGAATGTAAGCAGGAGTATAATGGAGGCTTCCAGAATCATGATGCTAATATTGAGGTGGGATGTTGTATGTACCATTGTTTAGACAAACTATACCAGCCTATTCATTAGCCTTATATGTTTGGTTATGTAGGATAAAGAGAGAGGGATAGTACCTCATGGTGAGAGACAGCCATATCCTTAATGGATAGTCAGGATCCTATTTGGTTCTTTCTTTATCTAGCTCATGTACAGCTCCAAGAATACCATTTGTTAACGGCGGTGGCCACATCCCAGGCAACAGTCTTTGCAGACTGGCTAACCTACATGAGTGGGGTAGGAGTAATCTTACTCAAGGGAATGTCCATCCCTAGTACACAAAGACTGAGATGGTGAGTGAGGCGGAGGAATCTAAGAAGATCAACGGCTCACAAAGCGGAGCAGCAAAGTGTGTGGTACACTAGAGGCGTGTTGGGCATAGAAAATGACAATGGCTAGCCACTGGGGAAGTGATTGAGGCCTTACCAAGTACGTCCTACAGAATGTAATGAGATCACAACCAAAAGATAAGAGCCGATATGTAGAGAACTCTCTGTCCCTTGGGTAGGAATCTACTGTACAAAATAACAGGGAAGAGGCAACTCCTCTAATTAGTAAGGAAGTATATAATGACGAGTGCTCCTCAAATTCTGTTGAAATGGAGCATTCTGAGAAAAACCACCTAAAAACTAGTAGGAGGCGCCTAAAAATTGAAACATTAAACATTAGAGCTCTAAACGGAGAAGGAAAGCTAGACAGTCTAATATTAGAGGCAACAGACATGAAGCTTGATACACTGGGAGTTGCAGAGGCAAGACTATTGGATACAGGCTACATAAAAAGAGACCAATACATGCTTATACACTCAGGAGCAGAAAAACATGAAAAAGGAGTAGGAATGTTGATAAAGAAAGTGTTAGAAAAGTACGTATGTGGATACTGGACACAGAATGATGTTACTAAAGATGAGAGCAAAGCCATTCAACATATCAGTCCTACAAACTTATGCACCAACTTAAGATCCTAGCGAGGAAGAAATAGAAGAATACTATGAAGAGCTACAACACACGCTTAAACCAGTAAAATCTACAGATGTGTTGATAGTAATGAGTGATGTGAATGCAAAAGTAGGAAAAGCTACATACAAGAAAATAGTATGACAGTATGGATTAGGGACAAGAAATGATAGAGGAGACAGGCATATCCAGGTCTGTGAAGAAAACCACCTGGTCATTTGTAACACCTTTTTTGAATACCACTCAAGGAAATTATACATATGGTAAAGCCCAGGAGATGTAACAAGAAATCAATTTGACTTTATCATGATAAAACAGATTTAAGAACAGTGTCTCAAGTGCAAAGACACATCCTGGCACCGACATAAATTCAGATCACAATCCAGTCATCAAAGTAAATATAAAGCTGAAAAGAACAGGAAACAGGAGGAACCCCAGATAGAAATATCAGCACAGAAACAACCAGATATAAAACAAAAATATCTAGTCGACGTCAAAAATAAATATGAAGTTACTAACAGAAAGCATGGAGAAGTACAGTAGAGAAATCCCAGAAGAAAAAGTAACCACAAAATGGGATGCTTAAAAACAAGCATACAATCAGAAAATGCAAATTTGCCTAAGAAAAATCAAATTTGGATGACAGATGACATCTTGAATAAAATGGCAGAAAGAAAGAAAGCAAAAAACACTCCAGAATATAAAACAATAGACAATGACATACGTACTATGTGTAGAGAAGCAAAAGAACGGTGGATAGAAACAAAATGCAAGGAAATAGAAGACTTGGAAGCAAAGCACATGACAAGAGATATGCATGAAGAAATAAAGAAATTATCAAATCGGTCGCGGTTTGCACAAGGAGGAAGCTGTATCAAGAACAAAAATGGTGTAATATTACTTGATGAGAAAGACATATCAAACAGATGGGCAGAATACGTAAAAGAACTATTCGAGGACAACAGAGGTAAAAAACCATCACCAGATTCTAATGAAGGCCCAAACATTCTCAGATCAGAAGTAGAGAATGCCGTACATATGATACAAAAAGGAAAATCAGCAGGCACGGATAACATAAAAATTGAAATGATAGAAGCCATGGAGAGCTTTGGTATGGATACAATCACTGATCTATGCAGCGATATATACAATACAGGATATATACCACATGACATGAAGACATCTTGAATAAAATGGCAGAAAGAAAGAAAGCAAAAAACACTCCAGAATATAAAACAATAGACAATGACATACGTACTATGTGTAGAGAAGCAAAAGAACGGTGGATAGAAACAAAATGCAAGGAAATAGAAGACTTGGAAGCAAAGCACATGACAAGAGATATGCATGAAGAAATAAAGAAATTATCAAATCGGTCGCGGTTTGCCTAAGGACGAGGCTGTATCATGAACAAAAATGGTGTAATCTTACTTTTTTTTTAAAAATAAAGTTTTGCCTCATTTTGGCGAGGCATGTCCCATTCAACCTAGTCAGTTATATTAGGGCGCATGTCCAAACATAAAAGACCCTTAGGTCTGCGTTCAGTAATCTTACTTGATGAGATAGACATATCAAACAGATGGGCAGAGTATGTAAAAGAACTATTTGAGGACTTACTTAGTCGTTCCCCTTCTACCGTGAGGTGTAGAGGTTTGGAAGAGAGAGCACCAGACTATCCTTTAGGCTGTCTTCCTCCTGGCCTGGTTCCATTCTAGTCCTCGGTCCTTCAAAGATTGTCTGATGTTGTCCTCCCAACGGACTCTGGGTGGTCCTGGAGGTTTGGATCCCTGGCTCTTTGTTTCCCATGCTTGATCAAGAAGAGAATAGGAATGACCAAAGCTACATTCAACAACATGAAACATATACTGACATCTAAACAGTTAACTCACAAATTAAAACTGAGAATCATAAAATGTTATATATATTCTGCACTACTGTATTAAGTTGGAGGGACAGACAGCGATATCAAAATAAGAATACAAAAGGCAAGAGGAGCTTTCATTGCATTGGGAAATATATGGAGATCAAGAGAAATAGGATCCAACACGAAAATAAGAATCTTCAACTCAAATGTGAAGTCAGTCCTATTGTATGGCTCGGAGACATGGAGAACAACAAAGACAACAACCAAAAAGCTACAGACTTTCATAAATGGGTGCTTGCGTAGAATAGAGGGATTAAAATGGTATGACAAGGTTACCAACGTGGAACTGATGACAAGAACTAGACAAGTGCCAGTGGAGCAAGAAATGAGAAGAAGACGATGGCGATGGATAGGACACACACTGAGGAAACCTGTTGATAGCATTACAAGGCAGTCCTTGTTCTGGAACCCCCAGGGCAAGAGAGGCAGAGGAAGACCAAGAAGTACATGGAGAAGAGAGTTGGAAACAGAGGTGAAAATGATGAGGAGAACATGGAAAGAACTTGAGATGATGGCACGTGACAGGAGGACTTGGCATGTGTTTGTTGAAGGCCTATGCTCCTTTGGGAGTGGAGGGTTATGAATGAACTACTGTATCGTGTAGAAGCACGGACAATGAATAAGCAGTTGGAAGAATGAACTGAGACTCTTGGGTTGTGGATATATAGAAGAATGGGGTGCTTCTCATGGAAAGAGAAGAAAACAAACAAGGAGGTCCTACAAAATCTAGGTATAAAAAGAGAACTAATGAGGGAGGTCAAAGATAGGCAGCTAACATACTTTGTCCACATAAAAAGGCATAACCCTGCAGAAGACCATAATAGAAGGGTAGAGGTGAAGACAAACATGCAAGGGGAAGATAGCGCTATACGTGGGAAGATAACATCAAGAGATGGACAGGAAAGAGTCTATCAGAGTGCACCACGAAGACAAGAAAGAAGACGGAGATCCATCACAGCCAACCTTCGTAGTGGAGATGCAGCTGATGATAATGATATGTTGCATGTATCGTTGTTTAGAAAAACTGTATCAGCCAGTTAATTAGCCTTATACGAGGGGCGTTCAGAAAGTAATGCACCACATCGTTTTTCTCAGCTAATAATGAGGATAGAAGCATGAAATTTTGCACACTTCAAATATGGCATGTGCCAATTAGGTGCACCAAATTGCACCGCAACCAGCCAAATAATGTGGCTACCCTAAACCATTGAAATGGAGCATGTTAGCAACTTGCGTTATAAACAGCGAATTGTGATAGAATTTCTCGTTGCAGAGAAGGAAACTGTTGTGAATATTCACAAGCGTCTATGTGATGTGTATGGAAGTTTTGCAGTCGACTGGAGTACAGTCAGTCGCTGGGTTCAGAGAATCAAAGAATCAGGAAGTGGAGATACGGAGCTGCTTGATCGGCCGCGCTGTGGACGTCCTGCCACAGCCACCAATGCAGAAATGTTGAAATGCGCTGAGGGCATTATTCTTACTGATAGGCGAATCACTACTCAACAATTGGCCTTATGGCTGTCAGTCAGCATTGGTAGTGCAAATGCAGTTATAAAAACTCTCGGATTTTCTAAGGTTTGCGCAAGATGGGTTCCTCGAAGTCTCACAAATGACCACCGATTGCAAAGGAAAGCAATTTCTTCTGAATTGTTGGAGCGTTTCAATGCTGATGGAGAGAACTTTTTGGCTAAGATCGTTACAGGTGATGAAACCTGGGCACATCATTTTGAACCTGAGACAAAAAAACAGTCAATGGAGTGGCATCATCCGCAATCACCAAGGAGAAAGAATTTCAAGACAATTCCTTCAGCTGGAAAGGTCATGATCACTGTCTTTTGGGACATTGAAGGTGTGATTCTTGTGGAAGTTATGCCAAGAGGAGAGACAATCAATTCGCAAGCTTACATTAAGACATTGAAAAAACTCGATCAACGTTTTCGCAGAGTTCGGCAGCACAAGAATCCAGCAGACCTGCTTCTCCTTCACGACAATGTGCGCCCTCACACAAATCTGGCAACACGGGAAGCAATCACCGAATTGGGTTGAACTGTACTACCCCATCCACCCTATAGTCCCGATTTGGTGTAGTGAAATTGACAGAGATACAACGGTAAAATAACTCCAAAGATAACATTTAAGGATAAAAACATAATGCGTAGGCTGCGAATAGTACATGATCGCCTAGACCGCGGGTCATCACCCTCCATAAAAATTGACTTGCTAGACAGGAGGGGAACGGAGGATCAAAAAGGAAAAAAATATTGGAGGGAAAAAGAAGAAAGTAATAAGAAAGTTAGAAAAAAAGAAAAAAATAAAGAAAAAAGAGAAGCTGGCCGGTAGGGATATACTGAGGAAGAAAGGAAAAGAGAATAAGATATCTAATTAGAAGAATGAAACGGACCTAGTATAAACGTAAGCAAGAAAATGACCAAAATGGAAGAAAGAGGTGTAGGTTGGTATGATGGATGTTTTGAAAAGATAATGTAGTTTGAATCTAAAAAATTGGGTTAAAGAGTATTTGTATGAAAGTATTGCACGAAAGAACAGGACCAAGACGCAGTACAAATCTACGTTGGTCTGGATGAGAGGGGATATTGTGGTAAGTGCATACAAATGGAATAAAAGAGTAAAAAAAATAACTATGTAAATAGAAAAATTTTTGGAGTGATAAGAAACGGTATGGATTCCACAAAAATAACAGTGAACAATTAGAGTTGTAAAAAAAAAATAGTAAATACGTGACAGTATTAAGAAAAAAAATCCATACTTGACTGAAGTAACTGAAATGACTAAAAAAACGTAGGAAACGAAGAAAAAAAATTCCAAGATAAACCTAGGAATGAATTGGCCAGGTGAAAATCGGTTAAAATAAACGCTAGAATGCTATAGTGTACTATGGATGTAGGCCACATAGGTATATAATAACGAATATTTGTTTTCTAAGATGTGATAAGATGTCAGTATGTGTTATATTAGATTGATAGAGGGTAGTAATTTGGTAACTAACAGTTGTGTGGTTATTGAATTATTGTTATGTTAGGTAATTCGAGTGTGTATTCAGTTTTTGAGAAATATATGTCGATATAGTTTAGCGGAATTGGTATAGATTTATAAAAATTAATTTGAAAATGTTATTTTTGTGTGTGGGTTTAGTTGTTAGAATTTTTAATTATTTATTGGTAATTTTAATTTGGTATTTTTAAATATATGTATTTTTAATTGTTTTTTTTTTGTGTTGGGTTGGGGGGGGTGTTTTGTTTGT
>JAMPIV010008052.1:0-86499 GCA_024509875.1 Oreohelix idahoensis | reverse complement strand
TCACTCTTAGACCCATTGCACCCTCTGATTTTCATCTATTTGTCCACTTAAAATCGCTCCGTGACAAGGTTGAAGATGATGAAGGAGTGATTCATTGCAGCGAAGACAGCTACATGATCAAGACAACATAAGGTACGGCTATTAATACATGCACTTGTATCGCCGCTGCATAAAGCCGTACAAGTTGATGGGGATTATGTTGAATAATACCGATGTTTACATGACATATCCATGTATATTGTGTATAAATTTCATGCTTTTTTGAATAAACAGCTCCTGAGAAAAACGATGTGGTGCATTACTTTCTGAAAGCCCCTCGTATATTTGTCACTGACCTCCTCGTTACTGACTTCCTAAGAATACGTGATAGAACATATCCAAGTGAGACATATAAGTCATAAAAGAAAGAGTTAACAAAACTATAGTGACATTACTAATACGGAGCAAGCGTGGTCACTGCTTTGCAGCATCAAACAGCCACAAAACGAACCCGTTACAATCTTATGGAGAAACTTAAAAAATTTGGCATAGAGGGCATCCCTAATGGTTTGACACATCACCATACTAGAAAACATATGGTAGGAATAATTAATTGACGACCTGTTAGCAATAGTACTAATTGCATATGATTCGCAAGGATCCGAACAATAATTGAAGCGATCCAGATAGCAATCACAGAGGAAAATGTTCAAACAAGATTAATCAATGTAATGACCTGGAACTAAGACAGTTTGAGATCACAAATCGAACTTGAGCCTATGGAAATTGGACATTCCAGCTCGCTTTGGCGTCGCCCAAGCCGGACGGATAACCAGAGGACATTAAACAACACTCATCTACATCTCATCCCGTAACCCACATGGGTCGTAGGGGTGCCATGGTGGGAACAGGCTTAGAGCAGCAGACAGGAGTTCAGCTCCAATGCTCTCTTTCCTCAGCAATGCTCGTACAAAGTGTGGAGAAAAAACCTCGTGGCTCTCCGGACCATTCTTTGATGTTCATCAGCCCAGGATTTTTCTACTGCCTTCCTTCTTCCTACGTTTACCTTCGAACTGTTCCATGTGATAAGTGATCCGTTTCTCGAAAGGGAGATCCACATGACGGAGTTAAATGCCCAAACCAGGCCAAGCATTTTCGACGTTTCTCATCTTATTGAACAAAAAGTTTGGTGCTTGGTGGCCTGCATTAGGTGTTTATCTTCTTCTACTAACCATAGACATTTGTTTTTGGTGCTATTATATAGCAAATGCGCAAATATTCTTCTTTATAAACATTTATGCTCGAAATGCCTGAATCCTTCGCATCCGGTATCTGCAGTGAGTGTCCAGCCCTCACACGACCCATACAAGAGAATTTAGACTAATACAAGTGATTTGTATAATTTGATCTTCACAGGAAAACTGATGTTACTTTTCCAGATCACATTCAACCTTAGATCATGGCAGTTATGAGGGCTAGACCATCTGTCCTAAGTCTTGTCTTGATTTCTTTAAATTGATCTTTCCATCACTTACATGATAGTAGGAAAAGAGATATTTAAAGGTGGTTAAACTTCTTCGAACGTTTGCTCCCATGTCCACGTAAATGGATGGTCGGAAGAATGTTTCTTATATGAGCTTAGTCACCAATATCTTGCAGCTTATTTTTTCTATATTAATTTACATCCCCATACGTTTCTTGTTACCTTTCTGTCCAGTCAAGAGGTAAGGTTCTTGCATATTTCTGATTCTGATCCAGCTTCATCAGAATCCAATTTATCATCAGCAAAACGTACCTTTTCCTCTGACAAGATTTCTGCTGATTTCTGTTTTATCTGTTCAAAAGTATCCATAACAAAGCTCCCTTACTTGGATACTAATAAGGCAATTGGTTCCTGTATTCTTTGCACATTTTTAGATTTCCTTTCTTTGGAAGCTGGTATTACTATTGACAGCGTCCCATTCATTTTGCCATTTTTTTGTACTCCATATCTGTCTGGCAATTGTTGTCAACTAAAGCACCTGACATTTTCCCAGACAAGCATAGCATAGCAACAAGTTAATATCCCTACTTGTTTCAATTTTGGTTTTAGAGGACACATAGCTCCTGAGATGCCGACAACAACATCCCTCGCCTGCACCAGCAGCAGTTACAACAACTCACAACAGAGTGGTTATGGTAACAACATTGTCGGTATAGTCACAAAATTTCCGAGGAGCGCACACACCAACCAATTTTAGTTACAAGAAGAGCACGAATTGTACAAACCAGGGAAACGAACAGTCAATCACTAAGAAGGACCGTTAGTGATGACCAAACTGAAAATGAAGATAATAATTTCCTTCATCGTAGGTCCGAACATATGAAGAAAAACAACATGGTGTCCAACACCTAACACCTTTTCCTCAAGAGACACCACAAGGCAAAACAAATACATTCCATAAACATTACCCCAGATCCTAGTTCATGCCTGATCAAGATTCACAAAAAAATAGTTATCGCGCACTTGTGGGACACTGGCGCTTCAATAAGTTTGATTAGAGAAACAGTTATACAAAAACAAAATCAAACATCTTGTGAGTTTTCAACCTGCAAACACATTTATGGCATCAGTGACAAATTTAACCTCTCTGAAGTCATGTGGTAACAAGCATATGTCACATTCCACATAGGACAGCAAACAGATTAAAAATCCTTTTAAAATTACACGTTGGATGTCCAGAAAATTTAATCTTAGGTAGAGATTTTCTTACCTCTCACAACGCCAGGATAAATTTCGACCAGAACAAAGCAAAACAATATTAATGGGGAATACGTACCAACTACAAGACGATTTAAAACATTAGCATTTTGGTGCGGTTGACAAACACCAAACAGACACGGTTACAAACCTAACACACTTGTGATAGCAAAGTGGACGAAATCAAGTGTTCTAATTACATTATACAAGGACAAACAGTAACAAATTGAGCCTTTGGAGAATGAGGACATAAAATGATGAACCCCTCATTGTTAACACAGTTTGCTGAAGTATCGCACAAGTTTCATCCTCATTGACTTACCGGTCATGATAATAAAATACTGATCAAACAAGCTAAAAACAAAGATCCAATAGAGGTACAGATAGTCGCTAAAGTGCAATAGATCGCCCTTGACCGCTACCAAGAACAGCAAGATACCTGAAGTTGGTCAGAAGTCACGAAAAACCATTACCCCCTTGCATCCACGCATATCGCAAAATCATACCCAGGTCACACTTTTCGACTCTGTCAGAAAAATGTCATTGGCAAAGCACAGATGTTAACCATAATTCACTAACGATATGGAGTTAGGCGTTACACACGAGATTAACAAGAAATGGGCCAATCCAATAGAACAGTGGACAGATCCTAGAATTTATGACCAGCAGAATAATAAGGGACAGAGATGTCAAACAAGGTTATAAAATGAATAACCCTGGTATATACCCCCAACTAATCGTGTTCCTTACTAGATCCACCCACAGAGAGAGGGATCACATAACAAGCAAGAATAACACACCGTAATGAGAAAGCATTGCAGAGATGAACCTGAATGCATAGATACAGAATGCAAAAAAGATGAATAACATCAGTATGCACAGAGAGTAAGCAAGTAATCCAAAGAAAAGCACAGGATGGAATAATATAAAGAGCAGTCGATAGCACAAGACAAGTTCATTATGTTAATCTGTTACCCACCATATACTAACCTAACTCCACAAAGCCCTTTGAATATGGCGTATGTACAACGACATAGTCGATGTCATATTTAAATTACAGAGGAAAGATACACCATGGCGGAAACCCAGTAAGACCATACCCAAACAAACTCACTGTAACGATGATATGAATTCAGATATTCCAAAGCCCCTTTTAACACTGCCTTGTGAACGACGAGAAGATACGACGGAACGAATATAGAACAGAAGTAGACATACTCCATGCCGGAATACCCAGAACAGGCCCTAGATACGCAAATAAATCAATTTGTCAGAGAGCAGAGCCCAGAAACGTTTTAAACCCTACTGATTATTATAAAGAGCAGAACAAGAGAGAAGTAAACTTTTACAGAACTGAAGAAGACAATAAAATATGTTAAAACAACTGTGGACCAAATAATGAGGCCTACAACACGAAAGAACACACCAGATCGGATGTCACAGTTATTGGCCCCACAATGAAGTGGATGATCAGTATACAGCCAAACAGCACTAAGTTCGTCCAACAAAACACGCATGGATGTGTTTTGCAATAACAGAATATGGGGGGGTAAGGAAAGAACCAATACAGTACATATGGACAATCAAACTTACACACAGAAGAACCCTTTAGTGTTTGAAACCATACCACACTCCTTTGAAGAACCGTGAAATAGTGGAAACAGCTATAAATGACATGTTGAATGCAGGAGTTATAGAGAGATCGAGATCAGCATGGTTGTCACCAAAAGTGATTGTGTCAAAGAAAGATGGAACGAGTAGATACTGTTGTGATTATCGAGCATTGAACAAAAACTTACGAAAGCAATTTACATATATATAACCACGCATAGATGATATTTTCGCGACACTTGGACATTCTACACACTTCACTACATTGGACGCACGCTCAGTATCCTATGAACACCAGCAGCTAAAGAAAAGTCAACATTTTGTACACACATGGTAGTCTACAAATGGAACGGTTATGCCTTTTGGTTTGAAAGGAAGTCCCGCAACATACATGGCATTAATGGACGAGGTTTTACAGGGGATGCATTCTTTTCTGCATTAGCTTATATAGAAGATGTACTTATTCACACATCAGGTACCTGTGGATGACCATTTAAAGAAGGTTTGAACAAGTTTATGATCGCCTCCGACACCACCAGGTTAAAACTATAAGTTAAGGTAAATGCGAGTTCTTTAAAAACAGAAATTAAATATTTAGGATTCATACTACAACAAAGATGGTATTCGCCCTGACACAACAGATAAAGTATAGAAGCAATAAGAAAAATGCCTGCCCCCAACAACAGTAAGCAGGTACGAGCGTATATTGGTTGCTGTGGATATTACAGACGCCACGTTAGTGAACTTTTCAAAGGCCGCTGAACCACTCATTGCCCTTACCAAGAAGCATTCAAGATTTAAGTGGACAAAGGAATGTCAAGAATCCTTCGATTACCTCAAGGAAGCACTTACAACTATACCACTGCTCGCACATCCCGATATATCTCGTCCAATGAATTTTGTACACGGATGCCTCGAATACAGCAATAGGCGCTTGTTTAGTCCAACCCAGAGAAGAAAATGATGACACCTATCATACCTGAGATTCCTAATGAGATGCCTATAATATTTGTGTCACACGCCCTCTCTAAAACACAGAAACGCTGGTCGACAACAGAGAAAGAAGCGTTTGCCATACATTACGCGATACAGAAACTTGATTTTTATATCAGAGGTATCAAACTTACTATTAGAACAGACAATAAACCATTAGTGAATTGGCTCACTAAGATGCAAGAGCAGCCCAAGAAGTTACAAACATGGTCCATGAACCTACAATCATATGACACAAAAATTGAATATATCCCGGGTACTCAGAATACGTGTGCAGACCTACTTTTCCGAACGCTTCACCATATAGTACCATACAGGAAGATGACCCACATGCGTTCACTGACATCAACGACAATGCAAAGGATATCAACATTATAAACTCCAACAGGATAAATGATGAACACCACCGCCACAACAGATACCGGAACACAGGAAACAACGGATGTAGACATATTTGATGTACATGCTGCGCAGAGAAGAGATCCTGAAATTCTTAAAATCATCAAACAAGTAGAAACGAAACCTATATCACTTAAACAGTTTATAATCTTGCCACATGACCACATACTATATCACATTGATGACAAACAAGAAGGGAGACTACAGGAAGTAATTCCACAATCAGTTATATCTCAATTACTAGAGCAGTTCCATGACAATAATGGACATGTTGGAAGAGATAAAAACTTTTGACATTATCAAGAAAAGATATTATTGGAGGTCAATGTACAAGGACATAGTTGAATATGTTAGTACTTGCAAAATATGCAGAATGAGAAACATGAGACCAACTAAAGTTCACTTACAAGAAATGAAACCATCTCATTTCCCTATGTAAGTTATAAGTATGGACATTTCTGGTCAATGTCCCATTACGCAGTCTGGGAATGTATACCTCTTACACATTGTTGATCAATATTCGGTATGGCCTGAAAGTTATCCTCTCAAGAATATAACGTCAGCGATAGTGACGGAGTTTTTTCTACAAGAATGTGTACCAAGACACGGTTGTCCTAAGAGAATAATCACAGATAACGGGAAACAATTTGTCTGTAATCCTTTCAAGAAGACACTCCAAACTTTGCATATTCAATATACCAGCAGTTTCTATAGACCGCAGGCAAATGGAAAGAAATGAGAGAATGCATGCTACATTGCATGATATCCTTGCTAAATATATACAAGGAAATGCACAATATTGGGATATATATATATATATATATATATATATATATATATATATATATATATATATATATATATATATATATATATATATATCAATCAAGCTTTTGAAGCGATACGAGTAAATATAAATGAGACGACTGGACTGTCTCCATTATACATGCTATATGGACGTAAACCTACCTTCCCATTAGATAATCTCCTGCAACCTCAGAGGAAGTATCAAGGTGAAGATCCCATCGAAGTTATACTACAAGAAAAGCATAGAGCACACCAGATAGCTAATTGAAACTCCCAGAAAGCTTTTAAAAAATGGCAGAAGCAGCATGATAACAGAGCTTAATTAGAACAATTTCAAGTTGGGGATAAAGTTTATTACAAGAAGAATGTTCGAGATAATAAATTTGATGCACGATGGCTTGACGGGTATAAAGTGTTGGAACAGACAACACCCATAAATTATATATTATGCAATGAAGAGAAGAACATAGTCACCAAAGCACACGCAGCACCGATGAAGAAAGATAATCATCGCCCCACAGCACCACCAGTTTTACCGAATGGCAGACCAGTACGAAAAGCCATGTTGAGTCACTACAATTTTACAGAGTCATTAAGCACTTCACATAGCCAAAGTGACATAGATGGTGAGCAGGACTATAATGTAGAACAACGTAACACTCCAGATCAATTACAAGATGCTATACATCGCCTGACTCGCTTCAGAGAAAATTCAGAAGACGAAGATGATATTCCACCAGCAGAACTAAGAGAGAGATTGATATACAGAGATAGTCATCTACACGATAGGGATAGTAGTACACCACTATCAGTACATGATGACGAACCCCATACATCCATAACAAGTCAAATATACTATGGCAATCAGAAATTACAACCGTCAGCTTCCAGTCAACACCAGCCTACACACTCCAGTTGGGACAGCGAAGACGAGAGGCCTTTGCAATCAGCAACGAGAAACAACATAACCTCCCATGGTCGGAGCCTTACAGAAGAACATACAAGTCCACAATTACAACCGTCAGCTTCCAGTCATCACCAGCCTACACACTTTTGCTGGGATAGTGAGGATGAAAAGCCTTTACAAGCAACGAGAAGCAACATAATCCATCACACTCAGAGTTCTACAGCGGATCATATAAACAGTAACAAGAATATCATTGATACGCCTTTGGCACTGGTTGAATCAGAACTTGAGACAACAGAACGAGAAGAAAGCGACACCGAGTGCATTGATGACACTACCAACACCGAAATATGTATAGCCACCAAGCGCCCTTACCAACCTTTGTCACCAGATTCACCACCAAGAGCAAAGTTGTTACGTCTACCGCAAGAACATGTACGAGCCAGGTTCAAAAGAAATCATCGTCAAGTACACAAACCGTCTCTAGGGTTACAACAACGTACAAATATTCAATCGCCTCCTTTCTCCTGCAGAGCAACTATAAACACGACATCACAATTGATACCAACTTCGTCACAGTACGACAGTCGCCTGTCCAGTAGAGAAATTACACTATTAGAGCTTGCAAAACAAATCTCGAACTTAGTGTAATCGTCGTAAAGTACTCACCCAGCAATAGTACTAATTCGCAGCACTCACCCAGCAATAGTGCTTATAGGTACTCCAATCAACATAGTACCTACAATTAAGACACTTAATTAAGTTTTCTCTGTGATTAACTTAGTTGATATTGATATTCCGGAGCACACTTAGACACTCACATTACTCACTAACCTTTTAATGATAGCGTATAGAACTTTGAGGAAAAAGAGATAGTAGAATAAACACATAGAATCTCATGAGTTGTGACAAAATAGAATAATTACATAGAATCTCATGAGGTGTGACAAAGTAGACTAAATACATAGACTCTCATGAAGCTTAACAGTGTTCTTCCCAAGGTACAAGATTCAGCACACCAGAGGATCAAGACTGATAATTATTATTAGTATACATAGTCTTGTATGCATATTGATGTGTATAATGTATGAATTTCAGGTACATGCTTTTCAGGACTGAAAAAAAGAGAGAGGAAAATGGAAGGAAAAAGAGATATGATACAGATCCAGCCAAGTCATAGTAGAGTAAGAAACTCTCTTACTCATACACATGTGCACATAATGCACTGATGATGAACATTCCCACTTACCATTGTACTGGTTATATATAGCGACACCAAGGATACGACATGGGTGCAGTATTGATATCTTAGGCACTGCTTACTTCAGAGATGATGGTGATGACACTTGTATAGTCATGTTCACATTAATTTCAGACACAATGATGTTAGGTATTTTGTTAAGTCTGATATACTTGGGTATAGCGTATGTAGATTCAGACAGAGTTGACGATTTGATTGGTGCATCCAAGGCTAGCATCAGCCGAGCACATCCAATTCTGACCTGAATAGTGACACNTATCTTTCACTACTATCACCCCAGGACAGTTTACTTGGGTATAGCGTATATAGTTTCAGATAGAGTTGACAATTTGACTGGTGCATCCAAGGCTAGCATCAGCCGAGCACATACAATTCTGACGTAGCGACAAATGTCTTTCACTATCACCTTAGCACATTTACTTATGCATGCTTTGATCTACTACTTAGGTTAATTCTGCTTATCTGTCCGTTGTAATGCATCAACGACATTAACGGGGGATACTTTAAGACATAAAAAGGTACTGACAAATCTCTGTGTAACGAGGCAGTGACCATGTCGAAAACATATATATATACTTAAATATTACACGTGTGGAGTTATTATTATTAATTATTTGGTTGTATTAAATGAGGTCAAGTATTGATGATATACCTCAAGTTAAGACTTGGCAATGAGATACCGTTACACTGAACATCTTAATTTTTTGAGATTTTTTTTTATATTGGGATTGATAGCTTAAAAAATGTATATATACAGGAGCAGATATGGTGGTATGCTAAGTGTAGACGGGATTAGTAGTTGATAGAACGCAAATGTCTCCCTACGGGATACATTTGTATGTCCCCGGGTTGTATATCACCGTATGGTTTGCCCAGGCATTGTTTATACTTCTGGCAGGGTTAATATAAATGCTTAAAGTAGGGTGCCGTAGGGTATGCCCAGGCATTGTAAATATTTGCCAAGGTTGCGTGAGCGTTGAAAACGGCTCACGAGAAAAAAGATAGAGGAAAGATTAAAAATAACAGACTATGGTTCACTGAATTCGCTTGTGTCGGTAAAGCGTGAGTATATTTCTAGTGAGTAGTAAATAAAGCCGACCAATGTTTTCAGCTGGTATACAGGTAAAAGAACGAATCAGAAGTAGGGTGGAGAAAAAAAAACATATCAGGTGACGATGGCCAGAGGTCAGAACAGCACACAGCTTGCTAGACGGCAGTCGTGTTTCCAAAGACGAAGGAACAAGAGATGCTGGTGTGCGGTTGCGACCAGTTTTAATATGTTCTGTGATATTACAGATAGTTTCAGAAGTTATACAGAAGATGCACAAGCTGTATAGACAAACTTAGAAGTTTAAAAGAAGTCAGTGGTTAAAGAGAAGTGACATTAGTTCTAGGAAGTTCAGAGGACGTGATAGTGACTAGTCAGTATCATTATGATATAACTAAGAAGTGTCACATAGTTAGAGTGGAAGATTATTAAGAGATCTTTACTTGTGACAGTAGTGAGTGAATTTTCAGGAGAGATTCAGGGAATCGCCTATAAGTATTGGTTTTTGAATTATTATGTACATTGATGAAAGTTCTACAGGAGAAATAAAACTGAACTCCCAGGTCGACGAGCCATATGAGCAATGAGAACTTTAATGACCAAGCAAACCAGAGAAGGAATTGAATTAAATATTGAAGGTCAAGCTTGGTACCATCATCTATTAAATGGATGATATGAATGAATCCCAAGAAGGGAGCTACATATTTTTCATCAGAGAGAGAGAGAGAGAGAGAGTTCACAGTGAGTGAAACAATGAGTTGTACACGGAATTAGTTACGACAAGTAAGTGACAGCGATGGTCGACTTCTTTAATAACTACTTGAATGCTCTCACATGTAAGTATGGAATATATAAGGTTTACTTCATGCATAGAACTAAAGGATGTTTTTTTCCCAGAAGTGGATACAGGTAGGTCTGACCAAGTTTTGTACAGGAAGAATAAAGGTACAAAATAATGAATTGCATAATGCTGACCAGTTGTATTGAGGTATACTGAAACAGAAATTAAAGAGGTTAAATAAGTACATGGAGTTAATAGAAGAACAAAGGGAGATTAAATGTCTACATATATATGAGATAAAGAAAGTATACATGAAGCAACTATGCTACAACTGTAGGTATGTTCTATGAAGAGGTATCTACATCATTGAAATATATTACTTGTAAATAAATCTAATTTTGCAAGAGGAAAAACAAATGCTTGAGTCGATCCTTGTGAGAGGTTGGTGTATGCCAGACTATTAGCCTTTATATAAATCCACTATACGATTAGTCACTGTATATAACAACGGAGAAGGGAACGAACGAGTCAAGGATTGAATGAAGGAAGGAAAGTAGTTCATCCAAGAATTACCAACTATGGCGGAGAGGGCCAGTACTTATATATACTATTATCTTAACTTGGAAGATATACAAACAAGAAAAGAGACTGGTGTGAGTTACTTAACTACGCATGCCACCTGCCACCTAGTTAAAAGAAATTACTTTGTTGAAAGTTTATAACACCACCACCTAGGACGCAGGCGCAGTCACATATTAACTAATTGGTGCCTTTGGACCAGTCCTCAGTTCACACCCTCGGTGATACTAGGAAGACTGTGCACTAACCACTATGCTACCGTGGCTCCTAGTTCCAACAGGATCCCTCTCATATAACTTCAGAGCAGAGGCACTGGGATTGAAAACAGCAGCAGAGGTGAAATAACAGAAAAAAGATAATAGAGACACTTAACTTTATGTACGGATGCGACGTCAGTAATGACAACGCTGACAAGCCGAAATTATGCAAACCTGAACGTCCATAGAGTGACACTACAGAAATAATGTCAGCAATTCAAGATAGGTGTGATACGGAGGACCCCATCTCATTTCAACGTCTCTGGCAATTACAATTCGGAAAGATTGACAAAAGAATGTTCTACGCTAAAACAGCCTGATATACGCATAGTTTATGAAGAAGGAAGTGCAGGAACAAATGGAAAGCAGTGCATAAAGGCCACCACAACAATGATCCATATTACCAAGTTAGCAGAAGCAAACAGGTGGTAATCATCAACTCGGCACGGTTGCAACAGACAGAGATAATACCTATTCAACAGGACTGTCATGTCTTGTCTTTCATCTACAATCAATGAGTTGACACTTGTGATATTCAACAGGATAAAGATAAGAATCACCGATGAGTGTAACTGTGGCACTAATGAAATGGTTTTCTGAACATCTGCCGCAAAAGTTCCCAGCATATGTGTAACGTATAAAGCACAAGTGACCGTCACTAGCAATCTTCTTAACAAAAAAAGTCTCTCTACAGAGATACCAAGAACATCATATTGACCACTGGTTCTTTTTAAACATATTCAAGCTGATGACTGAATGTGTACGAAGACAAAAGAATACAAGAATGCCAGCGAAGATTGCATTACAGTTTAGCCACATCTACACAGTGTGTTTTAGGTTTAAACTGAAAAACAATAAAAACACTGTTATACATATTAACGCTTACTATCATTGTCGACTTGTACTGATTAAAACATTTTTTGTATCAATATATATAAAATACCAGCTTTGTCTGTCAGTAACGCTAAGGGCTGCAACTGTGGTTGAAAGTTTGACATTAATTGTATTATTTCCCTTATAGTAACACTCGACAAAATAATGTGCGCAAGTGTTGGTGTGCACATAAATATATTTATAGAATGTGTTATCACGTATACACACATTGGGATAAACATTTATAACACTGTGTGAAGGTCCAGGGTTCAAATCCTGGGTAAGCCACTCATGTCTGTTGTTCTTCTGTTGTCTAGTGTTCTACTTCTTTATTTCCTACGAGTGCCTTATAACATACCTTTATATTTGTTTCATATTAATTTACTGTTTACAGGCCTCGTGGTTTCCCTTCCTTATGTGTTATAAATGTTTATCCCAATGTGTGTATACGTGATAACACATTCTATAAATATATTTATGTGCACACCAACACTTGCGCACATTATTTTGTCGAGTGTTACTATAAGGGAAATAATACAATTAATGTCAAACTTTCAACCACAGTTGCAGCCCTTAGCGTTACTGACAGACAAAGCTGGTATTTTATATATATTGATACAAAAAATGTTTTAATCAGTACAAGTCGACAATGATAGTAAGCGTTAATATGTATAACAGTGTTTATTGTTTTTCAGTTTAAACCTAAAACACACTGTGTAGATGTGGCTAAACTGTAATGCAATCTTCGCTGGCATTCTTGTATTCTTTTGTCTTCGTACACATTCAGTCATCAGCTTGAATATGTTTAAAAAGAACCAGTGGTCAATATGATGTTCTTGGTATCTCTGTAGAGACTTTTTTGTTAAGAAGATTGCTAGTGACGGTCACTTGTGCTTTATACGTTACACATATGCTGGGAACTTTTGCGGCAGATGTTCAGAAACCATTTCATTAGTGCCACAGTTACACTCATCGGTGATTCTTATCTTTATCCTGTTGAATATCACAAGTGTCAACTCATTGATTGTAGATGAAAGACAAGACATGACAGTCCTGTTGAATAGGTATTATCTCTGTCTGTTGCAACCGTGCCGAGTTGATGATTACCACCTGTTTGCTTCTGCTAACTTGGTAATATGGATCATTGTTGTGGTGGCCTTTATGCACTGCTTTCCATTTGTTCCTGCACTTCCTTCTTCATAAACTATGCGTATATCAGGCTGTTTTAGCGTAGAACATTCTTTTGTCAATCTTTCCGAATTGTAATTGCCAGAGACGTTGAAATGAGATGGGGTCCTCCGTATCACACCTATCTTGAATTGCTGACATTATTTCTGTAGTGTCACTCTATGGACGTTCAGGTTTGCATAATTTCGGCTTGTCAGCGTTGTCATTACTGACGTCGCATCCGTACATAAAGTTAAGTGTCTCTATTATCTTTTTTCTGTTATTTCACCTCTGCTGCTGTTTTCAATCCCAGTGCCTCTGCTCTGAAGTTATATGAGAGGGATCCTGTTGGAACTAGGAGCCACGGTAGCATAGTGGTTAGTGCACAGTCTTCCTAGTATCACCGAGGGTGTGAACTGAGGACTGGTCCAAAGGCACCAATTAGTTAATATGTGACTGCGCCTGCGTCCTAGGTGGTGGTGTTATAAACTTTCAACAAAGTAATTTCTTTTAACTAGGTGGCAGGTGGCATGCGTAGTTAAGTAACTCACACCAGTCTCTTTTCTTGTTTGTATATCTTCCAAGTTAAGATAATAGTATATAAGTACTGGCCCTCTCCGCCATAGTTGGTAATTCTTGGATGAACTACTTTCCTTCCTTCATTCAATCCTTGACTCGTTCGTTCCCTTCTCCGTTGTTATATACAGTGACTAATCGTATAGTGGATTTATATAAAGGCTAATAGTCTGGCATACACCAACCTCTCACAAGGATCGACTCAAGCATTTGTTTTTCCTCTTGCAAAATTAGATTTATTTACAAGTAATATATTTCAATGATGTAGATACCTCTTCATAGAACATACCTACAGTTGTAGCATAGTTGCTTCATGTATACTTTCTTTATCTCATATATATGTAGACATTTAATCTCCCTTTGTTCTTCTATTAACTCCATGTACTTATTTAACCTCTTTAATTTCTGTTTCAGTATACCTCAATACAACTGGTCAGCATTATGCAATTCATTATTTTGTACCTTTATTCTTCCTGTACAAAACTTGGTCAGACCTACCTGTATCCACTTCTGGGAAAAAAACATCCTTTAGTTCTATGCATGAAGTAAACCTTATATATTCCATACTTACATGTGAGAGCATTCAAGTAGTTATTAAAGAAGTCGACCATCGCTGTCACTTACTTGTCGTAACTAATTCCGTGTACAACTCATTGTTTCACTCACTGTGAACTCTCTCTCTCTCTCTCTCTGATGAAAAATATGTAGCTCCCTTCTTGGGATTCATTCATATCATCCATTTAATAGATGATGGTACCAAGCTTGACCTTCAATATTTAATTCAATTCCTTCTCTGGTTTGCTTGGTCATTAAAGTTCTCATTGCTCATATGGCTCGTCGACCTGGGAGTTCAGTTTTATTTCTCCTGTAGAACTTTCATCAATGTACATAATAATTCAAAAACCAATACTTATAGGCGATTCCCTGAATCTCTCCTGAAAATTCACTCACTACTGTCACAAGTAAAGATCTCTTAATAATCTTCCACTCTAACTATGTGACACTTCTTAGTTATATCATAATGATACTGACTAGTCACTATCACGTCCTCTGAACTTCCTAGAACTAATGTCACTTCTCTTTAACCACTGACTTCTTTTAAACTTCTAAGTTTGTCTATACAGCTTGTGCATCTTCTGTATAACTTCTGAAACTATCTGTAATATCACAGAACATATTAAAACTGGTCGCAACCGCACACCAGCATCTCTTGTTCCTTCGTCTTTGGAAACACGACTGCCGTCTAGCAAGCTGTGTGCTGTTCTGACCTCTGGCCATCGTCACCTGATATGTTTTTTTTCTCCACCCTACTTCTGATTCGTTCTTTTACCTGTATACCAGCTGAAAACATTGGTCGGCTTTATTTACTACTCACTAGAAATATACTCACGCTTTACCGACACAAGCGAATTCAGTGAACCATAGTCTGTTATTTTTAATCTTTCCTCTATCTTTTTTCTCGTGAGCCGTTTTCAACGCTCACGCAACCTTGGCAAATATTTACAATGCCTGGGCATACCCTACGGCACCCTACTTTAAGCATTTATATTAACCCTGCCAGAAGTATAAACAATGCCTGGGCAAACCATACGGTGATATACAACCCGGGGACATACAAATGTATCCCGTAGGGAGACATTTGCGTTCTATCAACTACTAATCCCGTCTACACTTAGCATACCACCATATCTGCTCCTGTATATATACATTTTTAATCTATGAATCACAATATAAAAAAAATCTCAAAAAATTAAGATGTTCAGTGTAACGGTATCTCATTGCCAAGTCTTAACTTGAGGTATATCATCAATACTTGACCTCATTTAATACAACCAAATAATTAATAATAATAACTCCACACGTGTAATATTTAAGTATATATATGTTTTCGACATGGTCACTGCCTCGTTACACAGAGATTTGTCAGTACCTTTTTATGTCTTAAAGTATCCCCCGTTAATGTCGTTGATGCATTACAACGGACAGATAAGCAGAATTAACCTAAGTAGTAGATCAAAGCATGCATAAGTAAATGTGCTAAGGTGATAGTGAAAGACATTTGTCGCTACGTCAGAATTGTATGTGCTCGGCTGATGCTAGCCTTGGATGCACCAGTCAAATTGTCAACTCTGTCTGAAACTATATACGCTATACCCAAGTAACTGTCCTGGGGTGATAGTGAAAGATATGTGTCACTATTCAGGTCAGAATTGGATGTGCTCGGCTGATGCTAGCCTTGGATGCACCAATCAAATCGTCAACTCTGTCTGAATCTACATACGCTATACCCAAGTATATCAGACTTAACAAAATACCTAACATCATTGTGTCTGAAATTAATGTGAACATGACTATACAAGTGTCATCACCATCATCTCTGAAGTAAGCAGTGCCTAAGATATCAATACTGCACCCATGTCGTATCCTTGGTGTCGCTATATAACCAGTACAATGGTAAGTGGGAATGTTCATCATCAGTGCATTATGTGCACATGTGTATGAGTAAGAGAGTTTCTTACTCTACTATGACTTGGCTGGATCTGTATCATATCTCTTTTTCCTTCCATTTTCCTCTCTCTTTTTTTCAGTCCTGAAAAGCATGTACCTGAAATTCATACATTATACACATCAATATGCATACAAGACTATGTATACTAATAATTATCAGTCTTGATCCTCTGGTGTGCTGAATCTTGTACCTTGGGAAGAACACTGTTAAGCTTCATGAGAGTCTATGTATTTAGTCTACTTTGTCACACCTCATGAGATTCTATGTAATTATTCTATTTTGTCACAACTCATGAGATTCTATGTGTTTATTCTACTATCTCTTTTTCCTCAAAGTTCTATACGCTATCATTAAAAGGTTAGTGAGTAATGTGAGTGTCTAAGTGTGCTCCGGAATATCAATATCAACTAAGTTAATCACAGAGAAAACTTAATTAAGTGTCTTAATTGTAGGTACTATGTTGATTGGAGTACCTATAAGCACTATTGCTGGGTGAGTGCTGCGAATTAGTACTATTGCTGGGTGAGTACTTTACGACGATTACACTAAGTTCGAGATTTGTTTTGCAAGCTCTAATAGTGTAATTTCTCTACTGGACAGGCGACTGTCGTACTGTGACGAAGTTGGTATCAATTGTGATGTCGTGTTTATAGTTGCTCTGCAGGAGAAAGGAGGCGATTGAATATTTGTACGTTGTTGTAACCCTAGAGACGGTTTGTGTACTTGACGATGATTTCTTTTGAACCTGGCTCGTACATGTTCTTGCGGTAGACGTAACAACTTTGCTCTTGGTGGTGAATCTGGTGACAAAGGTTGGTAAGGGCGCTTGGTGGCTATACATATTTCGGTGTTGGTAGTGTCATCAATGCACTCGGTGTCGCTTTCTTCTCGTTCTGTTGTCTCAAGTTCTGATTCAACCAGTGCCAAAGGCGTATCAATGATATTCTTGTTACTGTTTATATGATCCGCTGTAGAACTCTGAGTGTGATGGATTATGTTGCTTCTCGTTGCTTGTAAAGGCTTTTCATCCTCACTATCCCAGCAAAAGTGTGTAGGCTGGTGATGACTGGAAGCTGACGGTTGTAATTGTGGACTTGTATGTTCTTCTGTAAGGCTCCGACCATGGGAGGTTATGTTGTTTCTCGTTGCTGATTGCAAAGGCCTCTCGTCTTCGCTGTCCCAACTGGAGTGTGTAGGCTGGTGTTGACTGGAAGCTGACGGTTGTAATTTCTGATTGCCATAGTATATTTGACTTGTTATGGATGTATGGGGTTCGTCATCATGTACTGATAGTGGTGTACTACTATCCCTATCGTGTAGATGACTATCTCTGTATATCAATCTCTCTCTTAGTTCTGCTGGTGGAATATCATCTTCGTCTTCTGAATTTTCTCTGAAGCGAGTCAGGCGATGTATAGCATCTTGTAATTGATCTGGAGTGTTACGTTGTTCTACATTATAGTCCTGCTCACCATCTATGTCACTTTGGCTATGTGAAGTGCTTAATGACTCTGTAAAATTGTAGTGACTCAACATGGCTTTTCGTACTGGTCTGCCATTCGGTAAAACTGGTGGTGCTGTGGGGCGATGATTATCTTTCTTCATCGGTGCTGCGTGTGCTTTGGTGACTATGTTCTTCTCTTCATTGCATAATATATAATTTATGGGTGTTGTCTGTTCCAACACTTTATACCCGTCAAGCCATCGTGCATCAAATTTATTATCTCGAACATTCTTCTTGTAATAAACTTTATCCCCAACTTGAAATTGTTCTAATTAAGCTCTGTTATCATGCTGCTTCTGCCATTTTTTAAAAGCTTTCTGGGAGTTTCAATTAGCTATCTGGTGTGCTCTATGCTTTTCTTGTAGTATAACTTCGATGGGATCTTCACCTTGATACTTCCTCTGAGGTTGCAGGAGATTATCTAATGGGAAGGTAGGTTTACGTCCATATAGCATGTATAATGGAGACAGTCCAGTCGTCTCATTTATATTTACTCGTATCGCTTCAAAAGCTTGATTGATATATATATATATATATATATATATATATATATATATATATATATATATATATATATATATATATATATATCCCAATATTGTGCATTTCCTTGTATATATTTAGCAAGGATATCATGCAATGTAGCATGCATTCTCTCATTTCTTTCCATTTGCCTGCGGTCTATAGAAACTGCTGGTATATTGAATATGCAAAGTTTGGAGTGTCTTCTTGAAAGGATTACAGACAAATTGTTT
The DNA here is from genome assembly GCA_024509875.1 of Oreohelix idahoensis. Classification (NCBI taxonomy): domain Eukaryota; kingdom Metazoa; phylum Mollusca; class Gastropoda; order Stylommatophora; family Oreohelicidae; genus Oreohelix; species Oreohelix idahoensis. The sequence continues at coordinate 67,753 of JAMPIV010008052.1, read as the reverse complement.
CCCGTTATCTGTGATTATTCTCTTAGGACAACCGTGTCTTGGTACACATTCTTGTAGAAAAAACTCCGTCACTATCGCTGACGTTATATTCTTGAGAGGATAACTTTCAGGCCATACCGAATATTGATCAACAATGTGTAAGAGGTATACATTCCCAGACTGCGTAATGGGACATTGACCAGAAATGTCCATACTTATAACTTACATAGGGAAATGAGATGGTTTCATTTCTTGTAAGTGAACTTTAGTTGGTCTCATGTTTCTCATTCTGCATATTTTGCAAGTACTAACATATTCAACTATGTCCTTGTACATTGACCTCCAATAATATCTTTTCTTGATAATGTCAAAAGTTTTATCTCTTCCAACATGTCCATTATTGTCATGGAACTGCTCTAGTAATTGAGATATAACTGATTGTGGAATTACTTCCTGTAGTCTCCCTTCTTGTTTGTCATCAATGTGATATAGTATGTGGTCATGTGGCAAGATTATAAACTGTTTAAGTGATATAGGTTTCGTTTCTACTTGTTTGATGATTTTAAGAATTTCAGGATCTCTTCTCTGCGCAGCATATACATCAAATATGTCTACATCCGTTGTTTCCTGTGTTCCGGTATCTGTTGTGGCGGTGGTGTTTTCATCATTTATCCTGTTGGAGTTTATAATGTTGATATCCTTTGCATTGTCGTTGATGTCAGTGAACGCATGTGGGTCATCTTCCTGTATGGTACTATGGTGAAGCGTTCGGAAAAGTAGGTCTGCACACGTATTCTGAGTACCCGGGATATATTCAATTTTTGTGTCATATGATTGTAGGTTCATGGACCATGTTTGTAACTTCTTGGGCTGCTCTTGCATCTTAGTGAGCCAATTCACTAATGGTTTATTGTCTGTTCTAATAGTAAGTTTGATACCTCTGATATAAAAATCAAGTTTCTGTATCGCGTAATGTATGGCAAACGCTTCTTTCTCTGTTGTCGACCAGCGTTTCTGTGTTTTAGAGAGGGCGTGTGACACAAATATTATAGGCATCTCATTAGGAATCTCAGGTATGATAGGTGTCTCATTTTCTTCTCTGGGTTGGACTAAACAAGCGCCTATTGCTGTATTCGAGGCATCCGTGTACAAAATTCATTGGACGAGATATATCGGGATGTGCGAGCAGTGGTATAGTTGTAAGTGCTTCCTTGAGGTAATCGAAGGATTCTTGACATTCCTTTGTCCACTTAAATCTTGAATGCTTCTTGGTAAGGGCAATGAGTGGTTCAGCGGCCTTTGAAAAGTTCATAACGTGGCGTCTGTAATATCCACAGCAACCAATATACGCTCGTACCTGCTTCACTGTTGTGGGGGCAGGCATTTTTCTTATTGCTTCTACTTTATCTGTGTCAGGGCGAATACCATCTTTGTTGAGTATGAATCCTAAATATTTAATTTCTGTTTTTAAGAACTCGCATTTACTTAACTTAAGTTTAACCTGGTGGTGTCGGAGGCGATCATAAACTTGTTCAACCTTCTTTAAATGGTCATCCACAGTACCTGATGTGTGAATAAGTACATCTTCTATATAAGCTAATGCAAAAGAATGCATCCCCTGTAAAACCTCGTCCATTAATGCCATGTATGTTGCGGGACTTCCTTTCAAACCAAAAGGCATAACGTTCCATTTGTAACTACCCATGTGTGTACAAAATGTTGACTTTTCTTTAGCTGCTGGTGTCATAGGAATACTGAGCGTGCGTCCAATGTAGTGAAGTGTGTAGAATGTCCAAGTGTCGCGAAAATATCATCTATGCGTGGTAATATATATGAAATTGCTTTCGTAATTTTGTTCAATGCTCGATAATCACAACAGTATCTACTCGTTCCATCTTTCTTTGACACAATCACTATTGGTGACAACCATGCTGATCTCGATCTCTCTATAACTCCTGCATTCAACATGTCATTTATAGCTGTTTCCACTATTTCACGGTTCTTCAAAGGAGTGTGGTATGGTTTCAAACTAATGGGTTCTTCTGTTGTAGTTTGAATGTCCATATGTACTGTATTGGTTCTTCCTAACTCCATATCTGTTATTGCAAACACATCCTGGTGTTTGGTGACGAACGTAGTGAGTTTGGATTTATACTGATCATCCACTTTCAATGTGGCCAATAACTGTGACATCCGATCTGGTGTGTCATTCCGTGTGTAGGACTCATTATTTGTCCACAGTGTTTTAACATATGTATTGTCTTCTTCAGTTCTGTAAAAGTTACTTCTCTCTTGTTCTCTCTTATAATAATCAGAAGGTTTAAAACGTCTGGGCTCTTCTCTCTGACAAAATGATTTATTTGCGTATCTAGCATGTGGGTATCCGCCATGGAGTATGCTCTTCATCTGTTCTATATACGTTCCGTCTCCTCTGTCGTTCACTACGGCAGTGTTAAAAGGGATTTGAATATCTGAATTCATATCCTCGATACAGTAGTTTGTTTGAGTATGTCGTACTGGGTTTCCGCCATGGAGTATCTCTTCCTCTGTATTATAAATATGACATCTACTATGTCGTTGACTACGACATATTCAAAGGGCTTTGCTGGAGTTGGTAGTATATGGTGGGTAACAAGATTAACATAATGAACTTGTCTTGTGCTATCGACTGCTCTTCTATATATTCCATCCTGTGCTTTTCTTTGGATTACTTGACTTACTCTCTGTGCATAACTATGATATTCATCTTTCTTTGCATCTGTATCTATGCATTCAGGTTCATCTCTGCAAGCTTTCTCATACGGTGTGTTATCTTGCTTGTTATGTGTCCTCTCTCTGTGGGTGGAAGTAACACGATTATTAGGTATATACCCAGTGTTATTCATTTTATACCTTGTTGACATCTCTGTCCCTTATTATTCTGCTGGTCATAAATTCTATATCTGTCCACTGTTCTATTGGATTGGCCCATCTTCCTTGTTGCTCGTGTGTAACGCCTAACTCCATATCGTTAGTGAATTGGTTAACATCTGTGCTTTGCCAATGACATTTTCTGCCAGAGTCGAAAGGGTGACCTGGGGTATGATTTTGCGATATGCGTGGAGCAGGGGGATAATGGTTTCGACTCTGACCAACTTCAGGTATCTTGCTGTTCTTGGTAGCGGTCAAGGACGATCTTTGCACTTTAGCGACTATTGTACCTCTATGTATCTTTGTAGCTTGTTTGACGTATTTATAATCATGACCGGAAAGTCACATGAGGATGAAACTTGTGCGATACCTTCAGCAACAAACATGAGGGGTTCATCATTTATGTCCTCATTCTCCAAAGGCTCAATTTGTACTGTTTGTCCTTGTTCAATGTAATTAGAACACTTGATTCGTCCCTTAGCTATCACAAGTGTGTTAGGTTGTACCGTGTCTGGTGTTGTCAACCGCACCAAAGATGCTATGTTTATATCGTCTTGTAGTTGTACGTATTCCCCATTAATATTGATCTTGTTCAGGTCGAAATATATCCTGGCGTTGTGAGAGGTAAGAAAATCTCTACCTAAGATAAAATTTCTGGACATCCAACGTGTAATTATAAAAGGATGTTTAATCTGTTGCTGTCCTATGTGGAATGTGACATATGCTGTACCACATGACTTCAGAGGTTCATTTGTCACTGATGCCATAAATGTGTTTGAAGGTTGAAAACTCACAAGATGTTTGATTTGTTTGTATAACTGTTCTCTAATCAAACTTATTGAAGCGCCAGTGTCCACAAGTGCGCGATAACTTTTTTTGTGAATCTTGATCAGGCATGAACTAGGATCTGGGGTAATGTTTATGGAATGTATTTGTTGCTGTGGTGTCTCTTGAGGAAAAGGTGTTAGGTGTGACACCATGTTGTTTTTCTTCATATGTTCGGACCTCCGATGAAGGAAATTATTATCTTCATTTTCAGTTTGGTCATCACTAACGGTCCTTCTTAGTGATTGACTGTTCCGTTTCCCTGGTTGTACATTCGTGCTCTTCTTGTACTAAAATTGGATGGTGTGTGCGCTCCTCGGAAATTTTGACTATACCGACAAGTGTTACCATAACCACTCTGTTGTGAGTTGTTGTAACTCTGCTGGTGCAGGCGAGGATGTTGTTGTCGGCACTCAGGAGCTATGTGTCCTCTAAAACCAAAATTGAAACAAGTAGGGATATTAACTTGTTGTATGCTCTGCTGTCTGGGAAAATGTCGAGCATTAGTTGACAACAATTTGCCAGAAGATATGGAGTACAAAAAAATGGCCAAAAGAATGGACGCAGTCATTAGTAATACCGCTTCCAAAGAAAGGAAATCTAAAAATGTGCAAGAACTACAGAACCATTAGCCTTATTAGTCATCCAAGTAAGGTGATGTTAAGGATACTTTTGAACAGAATAAAACAGAAATCAGAAGAAATCTTGTCAGAGGAACAGGCTACGTTTTGCTGATGATATTGATCTGATAGCTGGATCAGAGTCAGAACTTCAAGACCTTACCTCTAGACTGGAGAAAGTATCAAGAACATATGGGATGGAAATTAATATAGAAAAAAGCAAGATATTGGTGAATAGCCATAAGAAACATGTTCCGACCAACATTACGTTAAATGGGCAATCGTTAGAAGAAGTTAGCACCTTTAAATATCTCGGGTCCACTATATGTAGTGATGGAAGATCAAGTAAAGAAATCAAGACAAGACTTGAGATGGCCTCAGCTGCCATGACAAGGTTGAATATGATCTGGAAAAGTAACATCAGTTTTCCTGTGAAGATCAAATTATACAAATCACTTGTATTATCTATTCTCTTGTATGGGTGTGAGGGCTGGACACTCACTGCAGATACAGAGCGAAGGATTCAGGCTTTCGAGCATAAATGTTATAGAAGAATTCTGCGCATTTGCTATAAAGAGCACAAAACAAATGTCTATGTTAGAGAGAAGATAAACACCTATGCAGGCCACCAAGAACCACTTTTGTCAATAGTGAAACGTCGAAAGCTTGCCTGGTTTGGGCATGTAACTCGTCATGACTCTCTTTCGAAAACGATCCTTCAGGGAACAGTCGAAGGTAAACGGAGAAGAGGAAGGCAGAGAAAATCCTGGGCTGATAACATCAAAGAATGGGCAGGACACGGTTTTTCCACACTTGTACGCATTGCTGAGGATAGAGAGCAGTGGAGGACCCTGTCTGCTGATGCTTCCACCATGGCACCCCTACGACCCATGACGGGTTACGGGATGAGATGAGATGAGTGTTGTTTACATGTCCCTGGTTATCCGTCCGGCTTGGGCGACGCCAACGCGAGCAGGAATGTCCAATTTCCATCGGCTCATGTTCTATTTGTGACTCAACTGTTAGTTCCTGCTCAATACATTGATTAAATCTTGTTTGAACATTTTCCTCTGTGATTGCTATCTGGATCGCTTCATTTATTGTATTCGGATCCTTGCGAATCATATGCAATTTAGTACTATTGCCTAACAGTCCGTCAATAAAGATTCCTACCATATGTTTCTCTAGGTCTGGTGATGCTGTCAACCCATTCAGGGATGCCTCCTCTGCCAAATTTAATAATTTTTCTCCATAAGATTGTACGGGTTCGTTATGTGGCTGTTTGATGCTGCAAAGCAGTGACCACGCATGCTCCGTATTAGTAATGTCACTATCACGTTTTGTTAACTCTTTCTTTAATGACTTATATGTCTCACTTGGATATGTACTATCACGTCTTCTTAGGAAGTCAGTAACGAGAGAGTCAGATGACAAATATACGAGGGGCTTTCAGAAAGTAATACACCACATCGTTTTTCTCAGGAGCTGTTTATTCAAAAAGCATGAAATTTATACACAATATACATGGATATTTCATGTAAACATCGGTATTATTCAACATAATCCCCATCAACTTGTACGGCTTTATGCCAGCGCGAAACAAGTGCATGTATTCCTAGCCCGTACCAGATTTTGTCTTGATCATGTAGCCATGTCTTCGCTGCATGAATCACTCCTTCATCATCTTCAAACCTTGTCCCAACGGAGCGCATCTTTAAGTGGACCAAATAGATGAAAATCAGAGGGTGCCAAATCGGGTCTATAGAGTGAATGGGGTAGTACAGTCCAACCCAATTTGGTGATTGCTTCCCGTGTTGCCAGACTTTGTGAGGTCGCGCATTGTCGTGAAGGAGAAGCAGGTCTGCTGGATTCTTGTGCGGCCGAACTCTGCGAAAACGTTGATTGAGTTTTTTCAATGTCTTAATGTAAGCTTGCGAATTGATTGTCTCTCATCTTGGCATAATGTCCACAAAAATCACACCTTCAATGTCCCAAAAAGACAGTGATCATGACCTTTCCAGCTGAAGGAATTGTCTTGAATTTCTTTCTTCCTGGTGATTGCGGATGATGCCACTCTATTACTGTCTTTTTGTCTCAGGTTCAAAATAATGTGCCCAGGTTTCGTCACCTGTAACGATCTTAGCCAAAAAGTTCTCTCCATCAGCATTGAAACGCTTCAACAATTCAGAAGCAATTTCTTTCCTTTGCAATCGGTGGTCATTTGTGAGACTTCGAGGAACCCATCTTGCGCAAACCTTAGAAAATCCGAGAGTTTGTATAACTGCATTTGCACTACCAATGCTGACTGACAGATGTAAGGCCAATTGTTGAGTAGTGATTCGCCTATCAGTAAGAATAATGCCCTCAGCGCATTTCAACATTTCTGCGTTGGTGGCTGTGGCAGGACGTCCACAGTGCGGCCGATCAAGCAGCTCCGTATCTCCACTTCCTGATTCTTTAATTCTCTGAACCCAGCTACTGACTGTACTCCTGTCGACTGCAAAACTTCCATACACATCACATAGACGCTTGTGAATGTTCACAACAGTTTCCTTCTCTGCAACGAGAAATTCTATCACAATTCGCTGCTTATAACGCAAGTTGCTAACACGCTCCATTTCAACGGTTTAGGGCAGCCGTATTATTTGGCCGGTTGCGGTGCAATTTGGTGCACACAATTGGCACATGCCATGTTTAAAGTGTGCAAAGTTTCATGCTTCTATCTTCATTATTAGCTGAGGAAAACGATGTGGTGCATTATTTTCTGAACGCCCCTCGTAGTATCTTCTTACGTACTGTATCTGTGTTTGCGTTTATCATAGTAGCAAATCTGTCCGGGTCTTTCATCCATCTTCTAAATTCTTTCGAGTCTCCTTTGAACGATGTTATAACTGATCTAATCTGGTTGTATTTTGCGTACAAATCAACATTATACAACGTCTCGGTAATACTCTTAAAAGCGGCCATTGTTGGTTCATGATCCAGAGGTGGTGGAACGAATATGGGCTGTTGTTGTTGTTGTTGCTGTTGTGGTTGTTGTTGATACACTATATCTGTCTGTGACGTAGCAATGTCACTTGAGAAGGGCTGATCTCGGCGCCAATAAGGTAATGTATCACCGAGGGTGTGAACTGAGGACTGGTCCAGAGGCACCAATTAGTTAATATGTGACCGCGCCTGCGTCCTAGGTGGTGGTGTTATTAACATTCAACATAGTACTTTCTTTTAACTAGGTGGCAGATGGCAGGCCTAGTTAAGTAACTCACACCAGTCTCTTTTCTTGTTTGTATATCTTCCAAGTTAAAGTAATAATATATAAGTACTGGCCCTCTCCGTCAGAGTTGGGAATTCTTGGATGAACTACTTTACTTACCTCATTCAACCCTTGACTCGTTCGTTCCCTTCTCCGTTGTTATATACAGTGACTAATCGTATAGTGGATTTATATAAAGGCTAATAGTCTGGTATACACCAACCTCTCACAAGGATCGAATCAAGCATTTGTTTTTCCTCTAGCAAAATTAAATTTATTTACATGTAATATATTTCAATGATGTAGATACTTCTTCATAGAGCATACCTACAGTTGTAGCATAGTTGCTTCATGTATACTTTCTTTATCTCATATATATGTAGACGTTTAATCTCCCTTTGTTCTTCTATCAACTACATGTACTTATTTAACCTCTTTAATTTCTGTTTCAGTATACCTCAATACAACTGATCAGCATTGTGCAATTCATTATTTTGTACCTTTATTCTTCCTGTACAAAACTTGGTCAGACGTACCTGTATCCACTTCTGGAAAAAAAACATCCTATAGTTCTATGCATGAAGTAAACCTTATATATTCCTTACTTAAATGTGAGAGCATTCAAGTAGTTCTTAAAGAATTCGACCATCGCTGTCACTTACTTGTCGTAACTAATTCCGTGTACAACTCATTGTTTCACTCACTGTGAACTCTCTCTCTCTCTCTCTCTCTCTCTCTCTCTGATGAAAAATATGTAGCTCCCTTCTTGGGATTCATTCATATCATCCATTTAATAGATGATGATACCAAGCTTGACCTTCAATATTTAATTCAATTCCTTCTCTGGTTTGCTTGGTCATTAAAGTTCTCATTGCTCATATGGCTCGTCGACCTGGGAGATCAGTTTTATTTCTCCTGTAAAACTTTCATCAATGTACATAATAATTCAAAAACCAATACTTACAGGCGATTCCCTGAATCTCCCCTGAAAATTCACTCACTACCGTCACTATTAAAGCTCTCTTGATAATCTTCCACTCTATCTATGTGACACTTCTTAGTTATATCATAATGTTACTGACTAGTCACTATTACGTCCTCTGAACATCTTGAACTAATGTCACTTCTCTTTAACCACTGACTTCTTTTAAACTTCTAAGTTTTTCTATACAGCTAGTGCATCTTCTGTATAACTTCTAAAACTATCTGTAATATCACAGAACTTATTAAAACTGGTGGCAACCGCACAACAGCATCTCTTGTTCCTTGTTTTCGGAAACACGACTGCCCTCTAGCAAGCCGTGAGCTGTTCTGACCTCTGGCCATCGTCAACTGATGTGTTTTATTTCTCCACCCTACTTCTGATTCGTTCTTTTACCTGTTTACCAGCTGAAACCAGTGGTCGGCTTTATTTACTACTCAATAGAAAAATACTCACGCTTTACCGACACAAGCGAATTCAGTGAACCATCGTCTGTTATTTTTAATCTTCCGTCTATCTTTTTTCTCGTGAGCCGTCTTGACGCTCACGCAACCTTGGCAAATATTTACAATGCTTGGGCAAACCCTACAGCACCCTACTTTAAGCATTCATATTAACCCTGCCAGAAGCATAAACAATGCCTGGGCAAACCCTGCGGTGACACTCACTCAGTGGACTATGGTTCGATCCCAAGATGATGTGGGATTTTTTTAAAGCTGCAAACGGCTCCTGGGTCGACCCAGCCCCAATTGGGTACCAAAGCAACTTCTGTGAAGGTTAAGGCGGCCGTCGTAATGCTGACCACATCACCCCTAGTGTGCCGATGGTCAAGAAAATATGGGCTAACACCATATTCCTAATATGCCTCAATGGGCGTGTAACGGGATACTGTTTTTTACCTGTTGGAACTGATATCTTGTTTTTTTGGTACGGTGCTTATGTGTTCACAAAGACTTTCGCACCTTCTTCTTATACTGCAGTTGCTGCTGATCCCAGAATGACAGACTGCTTAATGTACCAGAGAAAAAATGGACCTGGAAGGGGAAGACTGAAGCGGAGCAACTTTGCTGAAACAGTGTAAGCAAAGGTGAGATCATGCCCCTTTAATGGAATATCAACAGCTACGCCCATCTACAATGCACACAAACCACTAGTTTGGAAACAAAAGGTTTCGCCTGAAAAGATAGAAAACTTTTCTTGTATTGAATGAAAGAAAAGCCAGAATGAAACAGAATAAAGAGTCCTAACCACTAAACTATATACCAAAGAAACACCTGGATCCAAACACTACATACCGAAGAAACAACTTGATCCATGCATACACAGATAGATCAGTAAAAAATGCAACAGAAGATGAGGATGGAGGAGTCTTTTTGAGCTTAAGCTACGGTACACACAAAAGCTGTCAGTCGCAATATGAAAATTTTCAAGTAAATCCATAGCAGAGGCAGAGGCCTTACACACTGCAGAAGAAAGTCCTAATAACAGATAAGAGCTCAGAGAAACAAATAGCTTTATTTTCGGATGCGCCGGCAGTGATTGCAACGCTGAAGAATAAAAATAATGCCGACCTGGATGACTTAAGAGTAACATTTGGCAAACTGTGTCAGAAATTCAAAAGAGTTGTCATATAGTGGATTCCTTATCACCTCAACATCCCCGGAAATTAAGAGGCTGCCAAACTGGCAAAGGAAGGAGGAAAGCTACCTCATGAATGGCAGACCTTGAAGTTCCCAACTGTGGTAAAATGCACCGTTTTTAACCCTCCCGCTCAAATTTTTTTTTTAAATACAGTATTTGAATTTTATTTTCCTATACGCCTAGATACCTACCATTGCCCTACCCGGCTCATATTTTTCAAAAGTGCAAAAGTTACCGTTTCTAACCCGCTACTATAAGAATTGGAAAATTGTCAAGGACGATAAAATCTAATGCAAAAATTAGACACTCCTTGAAATTTTTTTAATTGACGTATTCTAAGAATCTGTTATTAGTTACAACATGCGACAGGGTCTTTAGACGTCGTTTGTCAGAACGTCGCATTTTCAAAAACGCCAACGAGAGGCATGCGATTTGAACTATTAATGCCACGCGAGGGCACCCATCCCCTTACTACAGGCTTTTTCGTCACTCCGTCCTAATTTTTTTAATATAACATAAAAGCGTTTTGGCATTCGGCTAACACGTGTTTCTTTTAAAAAAAGACGGGAGATATATATATATAGAGAGAGAGATGGGGTTAGTATGAATAAGTCTACAGCCACTTGGGTATTTGCAAACTGAAACTAAGGAACGAATAAGTGAAGGGGAGAGAGAAGAGGGCTGAAGAAAGACAGAAAACGTAAATAATGTAATGCATTCTATAAAAGGAGGAATAAAAAATGAAAAGACAGAAGGGAATTAAAAGCAATAATGTTGTTTATTAAATACTATACTATTTCCCATGAAAACGTATCTAGACTTAAAAATAAAGAGAAAAGTACAAAGATGAAAACGTAGATAAAGATGTAGATGAAAATATACTGCATAAATTTTAGATAGCTTCAAAAGTGACTGAGTTATCGCATAAAATAAAATTGACAACACAGACCGACGAACACACTGGTATCCCAGCTCGATTTAAAAGTAACATTTTCTAGTTGTTGCTTGGAAACAAGTCACATTGATTTTCCTCTTTTTGATAGACACTACTAGGAGAAAGCGAGAGGTATAACTGTGACGTTTTGCCACTCCTAAAGCGACTGACGAACTTATTTGAAAAGCGTAAATAAAGGGTGAGATTTTCAAAAATAAATGTCAAATCGATGTAGTTTAAACCGATTGGTTAGTGTTAGAATAGAAATAGAGAGAAATAAAACTACCGCATCTGCTATGCAGGATGCCACTTGAGAGAGATTTTTCATACACGGAAGGTTCAGAGCAGTTAATAGGCAAATTGCCTTTGCGTCTGAAGCAGTGGCTGTCTAAAAGTGACCATTGACAGCCTGTTAAAGCTTAACAAAGTTTGTGATTATTTCATTGATTGCGGTAAGATGCATAACCTTTTTTAATACATTATTTGAGGTAGCGGCAAACCCAGAAGGGCGCCATAACATTGTGTCTGTACGACATTTTGCCTTTGTGGAAGATTGCGACATACTAGGAGCAGAGACATGTCTTAGGAATCAAATCAAACTAAATTTGAGTTGAATATTGTCATACATATTTTGACTGTAAGACTAGGAAGTCACTGGCAGGCTTATTGGCATATTAACTTTGAAGAAAAGAAAAGATTGTATTTCAGCTGGAAAAGATGATGTATATTGACAGGGGCGTTGAGACTTTGTGGAAAAAAGAAGATACCCACTATTTATGAAGAAGTCACTATAAAGTTAAAAACTGTAGCTAATTTAGTTAGCTATTTTATCTGATCACAATACTTGTTTAATGATGTTAAATTGATAGCGGTGGAGACCATTAACTAGGGACTTAGGAAGGCCTATTCCTCTTGTTTCAGGGTTACATCGCCCAGTTTCAAGTTGGTCATAACTCGGAGCTGCAGAAGTTGAGGCAATCTACTGGTTGTTTCTTTATCAAATCATACAAGTATTCGCAGTTTCCAGAATACACTGCAGTGGAGAAGTGTGCAGTGTTCTCGAACCAGTCATCCAGGGTCTACAAGGATTCTAAGATAAGCCTATAGCTAGCGGGCTTATGCAGACTCAAGTGAATTTAATCTCCACCCTATTCAGTAACAGTTTGTGAAATGACGTGAAAACCAGTTTTTCCTAATATTGACTCTTCGTATAACAGGGTTTTTTTCACCAGGGAATAACAGTTTAGAAACTTTAACATATTAAAAGATATTGGACAGATGTCCTTCTTGTGTATTTAATTTGATAAAACCATAATTTCATTTTAAGTTAAACATTCCTGTCCTAAACAATTTGAGGGACAGGAAATTAAATTGTATTTACATATATATCATAACTTGAAACCCAGTCTCGTTTATTTAAATTTAGTAATTTACATATGTATTTGTTTAACGCAATTATCACTACATTCACATTACCCTAGACACCAAGCCATATAAATTAACATCACAAACACTAGTTACCCAAAATAAATCGCAGAGTGAGATCGTAGGGTGGTAGCAGTCAAGTACCCTGAGAACATCAATTTCAACTATTAGACTCAGGGACTTGCATAGCTGACCTCACGCTGTAGACACATTCTGACTACTTTTTCTTTAACATCAAAACCCACCACACCAACCTCATGTCACAGAGACATTGTTTCGGCGGCACGCTCTTGAAGTCAAAAATGACTGAAAAGGAAGATAGATAGCGCATTCAGTCATAATTGACTGAGAATGCGCAAGTGAGGTGACAGCCAAAGCTGCTTTGTTCCTGTTGTTCCTTTAGATGTTTTCTCCTCTCTTCTGCTCTGTATGATATCTTTTGGGCACGATGCTTTAACAAGTAACTGCTAATTCCCATGTTGTGCCGATACCATAGGGTGAAGCTGTAGTGTCCTCTAAAGTGCGCAAGCTTAAGCAAATTTTAAAAAGAGATCAAGCTGTTGCCCATACAGTATGTTCCTCCTCTCCACGCAGACGGTGTGTTCAAAGGACCGACAGTAGCTGATTGGTTTGGTACCAGCCACGTCGCAGGAGTTGCAAGAATAACGTCGAATCAACATTACACTGAATCAGGGACTTAGACTCTGGAATTATTTTCTGCGTTTACTCCTGAATCTTTTCCGTAAACTGGTATTCCCGAAAGAGTGCAGTGGTTTGGATTCAGAGTTTTACCTTCTCCTAGATAGGCTACCAACCAAGGATCACGAGCTCTATCTGACTGAAGCTGCTGGTTTTAGACGCTAGTGACCGGCTTCACATTTCCGCCGAGCTATTTAACTGCAGTGAGAGCTTATCCTCACTATAGAAGCCACGCCCCAGACATATAACTGGCACTACTGTGTTTACGTTTAAGGGAAAAAAATAGTTTTACAGGAGTAAATTTCTGACAGATCTTTGAGAGACATTTACATGTTAAATGTACCTAGAAGGCTGACTGTGACAGAATCCTTGAAACCTTGCTTGACAAAGCAGATAATATTTATGATGTTACTCCCGATACCAAATGTACAGATGGATTGGCATATCACAGTAAAAATAATCCAATGAATAATATCGATAGTATGACCGCTGAAAACTATGTCGGCAGTGTTAGCAGCGAAGCGGGTATCGATCACCGCTGAGTTTAAACTCGGAGTATTTCCACTGTCTTCAAAAAATGACATGGTCAGTTATTAAAGCTGAGATATGTTACATGCTTCCCCTGATTTGATTTATTCTGCATACACGAGTATTATGAAATATTAAGGCTGTAAAATATATACTGTCTTAAAAATATCACCGGTTTTAAAGCAACGAAACCGTAAATACAGGACACGAGATGCAGCCTTCAATGTAATTGTAACAAGGCTAATTCATATCCCATGATATAATGTGATCCTTCTATTTTTAAACATAAGTTTATAAAATTGTTGTAAGCGTATTATTGAGTTGTTAGTGTCACGAGGTAAACAAATGCCAAAGCTTATTTTAACCAAAATTGCCTTTTCTCAATATGGTTATTAAAAGTCCGAATATTTAACTAAATATTAGATACGTATTTGTAACTACCGGTGTTTGCTTTAGATTTATTCTATATTTAATGTGTCAAGCTATTACACTGTCTATATTTAATTTAAGTTAGGGTTACAAAAATGATATCTTTCGTAACAGTGTACAGTTCAGGTATGAATTAACGAAAGTTACGGTATTTTTTTCGTTTCAAAATCATTGCCACTTATAATTTTATATTTTTTATTCAATAACTGATGTTTTGTAAGTAAGTAAACCAACGTTATTGCTATCCTGCCACCGAAAACAAAATCAACCAATGTTTAACATGATTTACTTTGCCTTTATTTAAGCGTATAGATGTATTTCAAAAATAAGAGAATGATATTTACATAAAGTGTATCTTTCTGGTTCACTATATACAATTAAAATAAATCTGGTCAATTGGTTGACTTTTATTAATCATATGAATATATTGTGAACTGTTGTTTATAATGTTAACGATTTTTTTCTTTTGTTTTAATGTCTATGCTTCTGGTACTAGCCACCGTGGCAGTTTCATTAGCAACGTAATGATAAATTATCTATTGTTAGTGTATGATGAATTTCTGACATGTACACAATTTACAACTATAAAGCCTGTGTCCCAAGATAAATCCTTATGTCGTGCTGTATAGTTATTAAATTTAAAGCGTTATTCGTTTTCTACTTTACAATTAAAATCCGCTTTCCACAATTAGTTCTGTTAGTATTGCATAGTAATATTAATGGAATTGCTCTACAAAACTATACGGTGTTTTGGATTTTCACTTACAATAAAAGTGTGTAGTTCAATAATTTTTAATTGTGTTGTAAAAAAAAGAAAAGTTGGGCTGCTAATTAAAAAAAGAATTTGTTAATGCTGTCATCATTTGGACTATTTCTCTTGATTCTCCTCGCCACGTGAATTCAATTTAGCCCATTTGATCACGTTTCCTACGGCTATGTGAAAAAGGCATGAGGATATTTTAAAATCTTCTTTCGTCAAAACTAAAACTCTCTGGTAAACTATTACGTTATTGCGTTCTCCGAAAGACAATAAAGAGTAACTCTAACAATAATCAAAAAGAAATTTTAAGGCATACGGATTTGTATACAACACATGAGACACATACATACTTTGCCTTTTGTGTACATCAAGATAAGTAGTAGTTGGGACCATCTGAAATAAATCTACTTATCGGGAGCTCTGCTTATCAGAAGTTAACTTAAATATGAACAGTTTACTGTCAGAAAGAGAAAAAAACATCAAGGTATTATTTAACCATTTCTTGCAACATTTTTTATTTTTAAAATCCCATTTTAAAAATGTTTTTCACTTTTAAGAAGAAAATTAAGAAAAGCTAATGGATTTTTTAGTAGCATGGCTGAAAGTACTTAAATATTTAAAAAGTCTGCACATCATAATTTACTAATCAAGGATTCTGTGCTATGTTGTCAGGGCATAACAAAAAGACGCCTCATGTCCGGGGAGACACAGAAAGAATAGAACGTCTGTTGAGTCAGGAATGTCATAAGTGGCAACAAATATCTGTTTCTACACACACACGCACACAGCTAGCAGCATTATTATGTCAAAGAAATCGCAACACAAAATCACCGCGGCAAAACCACATGAAGTTTTTGATGTAGGATTGCTACAAAGGGGACCATCTACAGTGATTATTTTATGTTCCGTACAGAACAGAGAAGGGACAATAAGAAGATAATGTGAAAAGAGAAACTATGAATCACAAGAGACAATATGAAGATAATGTGAAAAGAGAAACTCTGAATTACAAGAGACATTAAACATTTAATTCACATGAAAGAGAAACTATGAATTACAAGAGACATTAAACATTTAGTTCACCTGAAAAGAGAAACTCTGAATCACAAGAGACAATATGAAGATAATGTGAAAAGAGAAACTCTGAATCACAAGAGACATTAAACATTTAGTTCACATGAAAAGAGAAACTCTGAATTACAAGAGACATTAAACATTTAGTTCATCTGAAAAGAGAAACTCTGAATCACAGTAAGAAGATAATGTGAAAAGAGAAACTCTGAATCACAAGAGACATTAAAAAGATAATGTGAAAAGAGAAACTCTGAATCACGAGAGACAATAAGAAGATAATGTGAAAAGAGAAACTCTGAATCACAAGAGACATTAAACATTTAGTTCGATTATTAAAATTGGCACTCTAGAAACGACGTGAAGAATGTTTAACCCAACATTAGCTGGCAGATGACAACTCAGAGAACTCAGGTACTGTTCTGGGTTTGTAATTTAGGATCTAGTATAAATGAAATCTAAAGCTTCAAACACCCTTCTCCCTTTTTCCTCCACAGCAGGATCTACCATTGGACTACCGTTTGTTGTTGTTGCTGTTTTTTTTTTTTTTAATTTGGTTTCTACACATATACTCAAGACCAAAAGAAACGCACATATTAATTGTTCTGATTTTCAGACAAATAAAATAAAAAAATCAAGTTTAAATCGTCTTTAAACACAACTTTAGCAATGCAAGACGATACAGCACGTGGAAAATTTGTGCTTCGTTGAGTTGTTTACGGCGTAGATGAGCAAACGCTCAGAATAAAAATTCATTACAGTTCGTGCATTTCATGATTTTTCATGCACGACTTTTGGTTGTCTGTTGTTCACCCAATTCTCTATAAAATGCGCGTAGAACCCATAAAAATTTCACACAGCAAAACGATGCCTAGACTGAATATTGACGAGCGTAATCAAGCAGTGGGAATGCTCAGAGGTGG
The DNA here is from genome assembly GCA_024509875.1 of Oreohelix idahoensis. Classification (NCBI taxonomy): domain Eukaryota; kingdom Metazoa; phylum Mollusca; class Gastropoda; order Stylommatophora; family Oreohelicidae; genus Oreohelix; species Oreohelix idahoensis. Next base: position 50,774 of record JAMPIV010008052.1, on the reverse strand, counting down.
AGCATCAGTTAGAGAGGTGTCCCAGTCATTTCAAGTTCACCATACCTCGATTTATCGTCTATTGCATCGAAACCAAACAACAGGGACCATCGCCGACCGACCCCGGTCTGGCATTCCACAGCAGTTGGAAATCGTAAAGAATTGGCCATAACGCCGCTGCCCTGGCATCGTTTTGCTGTGTGACATTTTTATGGGTTCTACGCACATTTTATAGAGAATTAAGTGAACAACAGACAACCAAAAGTCGTGCATGAAAAAAATCATGAAATGCACGAACTGTAATGAATTTTTATTTTGAGCGTTTGCTCATCTACGCCGTAAACAACTCACCGCAGCACAAAATTTCCACGTGGCAGTATCGTCTTGCATTGCTAAAATTGTGTTTAAAGACGATTTAAACTTGATTTTTTTTATTTTATTTGTTTGAAAATCAGAACAATTAATATGTGCGTTTCTTTTGGTCTTGAGTATACTATTCTTCTTTAACAAGAGCAAAACCTATTGAGGCAGATAGAAGCTCCTGCGTTGGCGTAGCTGACGAGTCTTTTTTAGGGCTTTATGCTAGCAGATAGATAATGTTAGTCCTTTTCAGGACTTAGTATCTATCAACGCTGATCGGGTCAGCAGTCAACAGAGTTGACATCTTTTTTGGGATGGTAAATGCGCTCTCATATAACCAAATAGGTTGAAAGGAACGCGCCTCGCCAGAAGAAGGTATAAACCGAACCAAAACAAAAAAGGTATTGAGGCAGATCGTTCGTGAAAGTCACTGCATATAAACCACGTGATTTACAAAGCACATGATCGTAGCCTCTCGTCTTGTCTTCTATTACTTGAATACTATTCGCTCTCGTATAGTCAGTCACATTATATAAAGTTAGCTGTTTGTTGTAGTTTTTTAAAACTTATTCTGTCCAAACGGACGCATGGCGCGCAACATAGGCCTTCAGTGCCACCTAGGTCGCACCACGCGCCAAGGTGATATATGTCAAATTTGAATGGTTTTAAATCATTTCATTACATCCGGCACATATTTGTGGACGTTTGTGAGCGAAAAAAAATTTTGTGAAACTAAAATTTTGTGGTTTAGATCCATTTCTAATTTTTTGTTTACAAACAAAATAGAGCGAGATTCTTCTTCTAAACACCCGGCTATCAGCTGAGCAAGCACGAGTGCTTATTTCTCAGTGGACAGAAGATAATTCTAGCGACAGTGATTTAGAAGTTAGGTTTAGTGATTCCAATGAAGACGTTGTAAAGACTTTGTTTCAGAATATTTATGAAAGTGAGTGGACCGAAGTCACACGCCATGAACTTAATAAGTTTATTGCTGCCCTAATAAATATTGGGATTAAAAAAAGACAATGCATTCGCGACTACTGGTCTACATCTGCAGAATTTTATACTCCTTGGTTTCGTCAGATGTTTTCAAGAAGTAGATTTGAAGCATTATATCATACAATGCTTCATGCCTCTGATGAAAATTCACAAGGAAAAGAAAAAAATTGAACCTTTTATGAACATGTTGTTGCAAAAATTTCAGAGTGTCTTTTACCCATTCCAAAATCTCAGTTTGAATGAAATGGTAATAGGGTATAAAGGCAGATGGCATTATAAGCAGTCTAGTCCAAGTAAACCAAGTAAATATCTCATAAAAGTCTTCGGTTTATGTGATTCAGCAACTGGATATGTGGTGAACATGTTCACATTTTTTGGTTCTGATACGTCATATGATCATGAAGTGGATACAAACAGTGGGCAAGCTGTCAAGATTTTTCAGACCCTAATTTCCGTTCCATAAGTTATTACTTTTTTAATGTTCTGTTTTCCTAGACATTTGTATTCTCTTTTCTTTCATATTCTACCTACATTTTTTCCCCCTTCTCGAACCCACCCAGCGGTTTGTTTACGTTCTGGCCTTCAGCGTTCAGCTAACGTTAATGTTACGTCAGCGCACCTGGTGTCTGGCTGAAAAGGGGAATAGCTCTTGCGCTCAAAGCGTTTGATCACGAGCCGAGAGGGTTTCTGTGAAGAAACGGTCTGCTAGCGGCTGGTACCCTTTAAGGCCTGGGTAACCGTTTCATCTCCGGCAAGGGGAGATAACAATCGCGGTCAGCTTCTGTGATTTTGCCCAATAGACGAGTTAGAGATCATAATATTATGTCTATCGGGAAAATTTTCTAAAAGTTGTTGACTTCTGATGTAGTCTCTAGAGAAACCTTTGTCTTACTCTTTATTACGCATTGTGCCGATTCATCTGTAGGATCAGGCCATGCAGGTGTCCTGGTAGCGTTATTTGTAAACATATAAATCTAGAGAGTCTTAATAGTCAAAGACACTCTTGAATATTTCCTGCCCGAGATGGACCATCCTGAGATTCAGGCAAACATTAACACAGAACTAAATGGTTTTGCCTATCTCTTGTCATTCCTCAGGTTTCAGGGATACCGGATTGCTAGAACAAGAATCCAGTCAGGCGAAGAGCGTCCTAGTCTCTTCCATCTAGAGGGTTTCTGAATACAGCTAGCGTCACGAGTTGTCAAACCCCAATACCTGAAATACAACCCTTGTCAACGCCAATCTCTATAAAGGGAAATTAAGCTCAGGCAGGATGCAACGAGCCAACGCAAAATCTGAAAGCATCTGTTGAAGTAGTAGTTTCCTACTCGCCCATTGGATTACCAGTCAGAGCAATGCGGCTTCCTGCATATTTATCAGCCCAGCGTCTTTAGTAGAATTTCAATCACCAGCTTCTGTGGGCCTAAACTGGGCACTCAGTCAACTCACACAGTCAAGCCAGCCCAATACGGATTTAATGCCAAGCAAGCAATAGCGCCGGATAAGAGCGCCTGGGACTCTTTGTCCCCAAATAGATTCGTCTGGGGTATTCCTGGGTTATGTAGAACCTAGCACTTATGAGCGGCCAGCCAGAGAGTCAAGCGAGCCTTCCAGTCCCCCTCACGCAATTAAGGGTCACCAACGTTTAGCAAAACCAAGGAAAGTTTTGTAGGCTTATTCCCTCACCTTGAAGGACCTACATGTAAGACACTTTTCTGCAGCTAGCGCCTTTGGTCCCACGAAAGCGGACAGACTGCCGCTCAGTTTGTTTATTTGGCCAGCAAGAAAGATAGACAGAGCCTTCCAGTCCCCCTCACGCAATTAGGGGTCACCAACGTTTAGCACCACCAAGGAAAGTTTTGTAGGTTTATTCCCTCACCTTGAAGGATCTACATGTAAGACACTTTTCTGGAGCTAGCGCCTTTGGTCCCACGAAAGCAGACAGACTGCCGCTCAATTTATTTATTTCTCCGTGTTCTACAGGTTTTATGATAGGTGGTTTGTGTGTACGTTGGTGTATTTTTCATATTTTGATTATTGATGAATTTTATGTTGTTTGTGCTGATATGCATTATTTTCATACATTGCTTCTTTAATAAATTTTACTCATTTATTAATGTGCAGTTCACGACCCTTCCATCCATAATTAACTTGTTTTAGCTCTTTACTATAATCTCTATTTTGATAAGAGAAAAGAGTGAGAGCAGGAGGTGCTTAGACAGTATAAGTGGGTTGAGGGCTTGGAGAAAGTGATAATTTAATAAATCTTCTCCAGGTTTGTCTCAAGTCCACCTGCTATTACACTTTATCTATAACTCTGTCGGTCCACTATCCCTTGTCGATTTTACTACTATTGTCCAACTCGACAAATACTCTACACTCTAACTCAACCACGACAGGTATATGACACAAACAAGCACAGTGGTGTTTACAGCATTTAGAGACAAAAATACCAAGAAATTGGTTTTCCTTGTATCTTCTCAAGCCAAAGTGGAGACCATAACAACACGGAAGCACATTGTCAAACCAAATATGATAGATCAATACAACATTTCAGTGAACGGTTGTGATGTCCTGGATCAAAAAGTTGGTTATTATGGTGTGCACAACAGAAAATATGTTAAATGATGGAAAAACATTTTATTCTGGCTGCTTGAAATAGTGCATGAGAATGCTTCAGTTTTATACTATTTTCATCAAGGTGAAAAGAAATCACTGCTGCAGTTCAAAAGAAATCTGCTTCACCAACTAAATGAAGTGTTACCACACGTTTTCTCAGTAACACTTTTAGTAAGTATTAGATTCAACTTGACTGTAAACCACCAACTGATACTGTCCGATCAGTTGTGTAAATGAGTCTACCGCAGATAAGTCATTCACTGTATAGACGTGTGATGTGATGTGCGTGGTTTTTCAAATGCGCCACACAGGCTATATTGTAAATAGGTCGAGGTTCTGTAGTACGACCACGCCAACACAGGGCTATTTATAAGTATGTGTAACTACTATGTCACTGCGTCTGGAATGTCAGCAGAGGGTGTGTGTTGACACAGTCATACACCACAATAACGCACGTGAGAGTCATGGAAGGAGTGAAACTGCTGGTGACGTTTTAATAACAGTTTATTCACGCCACAACACAATTCAAATAACATCAAGCAATACAGGTTACAAAACACATCTCAAAATAGCCTAATATGGCCGAACAATGTCTCCACCTCTCAAAATATCCATAAGAACTGCCCACACGCAGTTTACAAATAACCCATACTGTCATCACGTGGAATAATGGCCTTAGTACTCAAAATACTGCCTACACGCAGTTTACAATTAACTCATAATGTCATCACGTGAAATCATGGCCTTAGTACTCGACATACTGCGTACACGCAGTTTACAAATAACTATTAATGTCATACACGTCGAATAACGGCCTTAGTACTCAAAATACTGCCTACACGCAGTTTACAATTAACTCATAATGTCATCACGTGGAATAATGGCCTTAGTACTCAAAATACTTCAATATCCACAAACTCTACCTCCGCGGGAAATAATGGCCTCTTAAATAATATCTTCACAAAATATCCTCTACTAGGAAATACTGGCCTGTACATATTAAGGCCTCTAACATCTTCGCATCAAATATCCACTTATCCAAAAAACACAGCGAAAACCATCGCTAGACATTTTCCTAGTGCTCTGCGCAGACACACACTTGCAGGGCTGACTCCCTCAGTCAACGCCCAGGACAGAATGTTCTCCCGTACACACTCAGGGCACACACTGTGAACTCCCTGTCACGGGACTCGGCTGTTTGAAACCCAACTCAGTCAAAATACACGCGGGCTAGCCGCGAGCTTAATCACAGCTCAATACAACTCAGGGATAAATTCCTCACAGGCGTGACTCAATGCTGTGAGTAGCGATCATCGCTCTGTTCTCGAACATACGAGAAGATATTATTCCTATCCCAAATTTAAACAAGCATCAGCTTAATCGGGCATCAAGTGCCACAACCCAAAATTTAACTTGTCCAAAAACATTTCCAGGATTACTCCGCTTTTTACCTTAACATAAAGCTTCTGCTGTTTTGAGTCCACTTAGTGTCCAAGAAAATGCAGCTACTAATATTGTTAGACCCCAAGCTGCCTCAACTTCAGAGTACCAGTGTGACACAAGACATCTTGTATGTTATGCAAAAAGAGATAAGAACTGTGTCCACTGCAGCACACCTGCTAGTCGTCAGCGCTCTCATTATTATTGCACTGGATGTCCAGACCAGCCACATCTACACCCACAATGTTTTTATGACTACCATACAAACATGTGAATAGTGGCAAATTCTTCTGGGAAATGTAAAATAAAATACGGTTGGTGTAAATAATATTAGTCATAGTTGTTTGGTTTTTACAGAAATATGTGGTGTAGGAAAAAAATCATTTAAATTATATATTTGAAGTGATTGTGATAAAATGTGTTGGGTTTCAAAATGGATGTGCACTGATATTTTGAGATGTGCCTGCTATGGATTAAACTGGAGCTGACAAATGTAAGTACACAATTTTATTTATCTTTGTTTTTCAGTATTTTGATCAGGTTACACTTCACATAATATGACAGACACTTTTCCTACCTCAAATAATTATTTACAGCATTTCACAAGATTCTTCAGTCAATTTCCCATATGTTTATGTATAACATCAACACCCAGTTAAATATAATGTGTATCTACTGCCTGTTTTAAAAATATAACCTAAAGAGACAAATTGCACACATTGTGAGTTGTTGTTTTTACAAACATATGTGGCTTTGAGAAAAAAATCAAAAAAATTACAACTGTGAAGTGATTGTGATAAACGTTTCTAGATATGTTTCAAACTAAATGTGCACTGCTATTCTTATTTATTTATTGATATACATTAATTGGGAGCTGAAATATTCAAGTTTCAGAATACAATTTAAAAAAATTTTTTAAACATTTTTTCATGAGTTGTACACTCCACAAGACATAGCAGACACTTTTAACATCAAATAATGATTTAAAGCATTTCAAAAGATTTGTCAGTCAATTTCCCACATTCGTATGTATAACATAAACATCTAGTTAAATAATATGATTATCTACTACCTGTTTTTAAAACACTACCGGGAGAGAAAAATTGCACACATTTTGAGTGGTTGTTTTTACAAACATATGTGGTTTTGAGAAACAAATCATAAAAATTACATCTATGAAGTGATAGTTATAACAGTTTCTAGATATGTTTCGAACTAAATGTGCACTGACATTCTTAATATTATATTGCCGTACATTAATTGGGAGCTGAAATATTTAAGTTTAAGTATACAATTTAATTTAATCTTTTAAACATTTTTTTAATCAAGTCTACACTACACAAGACATAACACACACCTATTTATATCAATTAATTATATGAAGCAATTCATAAGATTCTTCAGTCAATTTCCCACATGTTTATGTATAACACTACTCCTAGTTTAATTAAATGTGTATCTACTGCCTTTTTTTTAAATATAACCTGAAGAGAAAAACTGCACACATTTTGAGTGGTTGTTTTTTACAAACATATGTGGTTTTGAGAAAATAATCATAAAAAATTACATCCATGAAGTGATAGTGATAGGTGATAAATGTTTCTTGATATGTTTGAAACTAAATGTGCACTAGCATTCTGAACATTTTATTGCCATACATTAATTGTGAGCTGAAATATTTAAGTTTAAGTATACAATTTAATTTAATTTTTTAAACTCTTTTTTAATCAAGTCTACACTTCACAAGACATAACACACACCAATTCATATCAATTAATTATATGAAGCAATTCATAAGATTCTCCAGTCAATTTCACACATTTAAATGTATAACATATGTACCTACTGAACTTATGTATTTGTCTACTGTATGTTTTTAAAACGTCACTTGTCTGAAAAATTTGCATCCATTTTGGGGCCTGGGTGAAACCCAAAAACAGCCTGGGAGAGAATGAGTTAAGGACTCGCTCACCCCAGACATGAGTCGGTTCTTGGCTGAGCATGGGGCCGAAACTCTTGATCAGGTCGTACTGTTTGCTGAGCGGTACCAGAGCGCCCAGTCGGAAGTGAAGCTGACTAAAAGACGCCAACACGATAATCACACTAAACGAGAGGAGCGCCCCTTCACTGACTCCAAGAGTATGGCCAACAACTCACACAACACGACACAACAGCAGCTTAAGCAACAACAGCAACAACAACCACAGGATCACCATAGACAGAAACAGAGCAATTCAGCCCAGGGAACTGGTTGGCGATGATGTAAGACGTGTAAATCTGATACGCACTTCACATCAGACTGTAAGAGGCCTGAGACAGGCCCTTATAATGTCGCATGTCTGATCAGGGTGCCGATAGGGAAACATGACCCCCAGGCATATGAACATAATTCCAGCCAACATTCTATTACTGAGCAAGTTACCGTGGGTAACGAAACCATACGGTGCCTCTATGATTTGGGTCTTGAATATTCGGCTTTAGTTTCCCCATCTTTGGTGAAGGCCAACCAATACACAGATAAAACTGTAGAAATACAGGGACCCTGGAAGAGCATAAAGCCAATGTCTCTTCCAGTTGCAGAAATTGAAGTTTCAACCCGACATGTACGGAGGAAAATCAATGCTGCAGTAGTAGACGAGTTAGTCTACCCTCTTATCCTAGGGAGGAAATATGTGTTTCTTGGAGATCACTGACGTGACTTCAAGTCGACACGAGAGAGAGAGAACACAGGAAACACCCAACCGGCCCCTGAGCTCTAATCTCTAAACAGCCTGAATATTTCAGAGCTGAAGCAGGCACAAAGGGCCGATAAAACCCTAAAGCCTTGCTTTTCTAAGTTGTGTGGAAATCACTCCCATACTCCCCAGGGAGCATTTTACAGGGAGGAAGGTTTGGTTTACAGACGGGTAGGGAATAAGAGACAGTTAGTTAGTTGTCCCACTCCTTTTTCGCACCCGCCTGATGCAGAAAATGCATTCACCCTGCCCCATCCCATTAACTGTTCATGTGCCCTGGAGGAAAATGTATCTCTGAATCACTTCTGGCCAGGAATGCGAAAGGAAATTCGACAGTTCGTGAGAGATTGCTTGGTCCGCCATAACCCGGACAACAGAAGGATGAAACTACCAAGAAAGAGTTTGAGCAGAGTACCCAACACTCAGCATTGGATAACTCGTACCTCAAATCAACATTTCTGTGTAGCAAAACAGAGTTACGCCAAGCGCAGAAGGATGACATATACCCTTGTGCGATACTCTGAAAAGAGTCGGATAGAAAGAACCCAGGCTTCAGCTGGAACTTTCTACACCGAGGATGGAATTATTTATCGACGGGCTAGGCCAGGGAAGTAACTCTTAGTGCCCCTCTATTTAAGACTGTCCGTTATGAATGCAGCTCATATATCTTCATCGGGGGAACATCTTCCCGTGGGTACCACTATGCGAAATATTAAGGAGGTTTACTTCTGGCCCAACCGATGGAAAGACGTTCGTCAGTATGTATTGAACTGTACACATTGCCAAGCGAGCAATCTAAATGTTCGCCAACGAGATAATGAAGAGAAGAACACTGTCTTTCAGAACAGTAAGAGAGGAAGGCACACACTTCACAAAAGTTCATGTCTAAACATGAATATATAATAAAATATCTTTGGACAGGTGGTATGTGACAAAACGTCTGAACATGCTCTTTTATGTGATCTCTCACACCTTCAGCCCTCCGGCAGTATCCTTTCTTTTTCTCCATTTTTCTCACTCATCGCATTTATTTGGCATAAATCATGCCTTTTCATTCGTTATTTTCACTATTTTCTTCTATCTGGACATATCATGGTGAATTCTCTAACACGCCACTCCCGTATGGCAGTATTTGCTACGGGAGTAATGCGTATCTTATTGTTTCACACTCCACTCCCAGACTGTTGTTACGATTCGCCAGGTTTGGTGACCCGGCCAGCGATAATATTTTATCACCTAATCTGTTGTCCGCCTGTGGAAACAGGGCAGTCAAACATTTGACCCCATTGGAAAGCTGTTGATCATGTTGACACAAGCTAGTTTTGTGATACGATAAAAGAAGACAATACGGTTTGACCAGACATCTATTTAACGGAGGCACGAAGATAAAGGTGATAAACGGAGGTGCGCCGGAAGTCTTAGGTATTAATTTGAAATCACTAAATAAGAGGCTACGCTTGTATATTAAATTTAATATTTTCAAATACGCGTGAGATGAATAACGATAAACGTCCTCACCCAAAAGGTGCTAGATAGATTGGATTGGTTCGCCAAAATCTACTATGATTAGATGGGAACTTTCGGCGGAAACACAGTTGAGTTTTGAAACTAAGGATTGTGAGATATAATCTAACAAATTCGGAGTCACAGCACACAGACAGACTGCATCGCAACGTCAAATAAGCACCTCCTACAAGCCAGAGGAAAGAGGATAGGACTTATCAGTCAACAACTATAAGTACCAGATCAAGTATTGGGCAACTTTGGAAGTACAAGTAAACCAGCAATTTTAATACAAGGCTGGAAACCTGGGGAATTTTCTCACAAGGAGTCATAAGAGGAATTATAGATTTCCGGACCAAGTGTTTCACCCGTCATAAGAGGAATTTAAGTGATTCGAACAGCATCTAAATACAGTGCTGTGGATCCATTCTAAACTGCGCCAGGAGAAGTGTGTATTTCCAAAATTTTGGGGTAAGTATAAACAATTTATTTACTAATGTAAATTCTACAGGTTTCTTGCTAAGTGGTTATGTATGAGGCTGGCAACCTCAACATATAAAAATAGTATATACATGAACCATTACTGCAAGAGCTGGTGATTGTTTCTGACTAATCGTGCGGGAAACCCGACAGCAGAGATGACCCTTGAACTCAGACGAGTGTAAGGATGAGTAATGAGTGATGAATACATCACATGTGGCTATAGTGTATAGAATCATGTAATGAGATTTATATACTTTGTTTTAATTGTAATTCAGGCAGATCATTGTTCACGCACTCCAGACGCAATTTTCTAGTTGACACCCAGAAGTATATTGGTGAGTTTTTATCAAATTCCCTGAGCTGCATTGTGTGCTCGGGAATTTAATTCTTCTGAGAGGTTAACATTCGAGGTAGAGCGCATGAAAATGGGCCTGTTAGTTTGTGTAGAACAAATGAACTGAGGCATTTGTTTATCTCTAATCAGTCACAGTTCGTGATTACAAGACATCAGACTTAAGTACTGAAGTTCCTACGCCACTAGTGTGAGAGAAGAGTATCACCCTCAACCACCTACAGTGGACGAATTCTGTGGAGAAGTGTACTCATCACCAAAAAGAAGTGACGGTAACCACAGCTGCAGTACGCATCTGGAGCAATGTTTTATATAACAGGTTACAGCAAAAATACGGACTTTATTATTATTAACGCCCTACCAAAACCTCAATGAGGAAAAATTTACTATAACTTTCACCCCTTTTAATCCTTATTTTAACTTGTTGAACTAATTGACTTTTAAATTTGTTGTATGTTATTTTAAACTAAACAAAAATAGTTGATTCCGTTTATATGTATGAAAGCAAACGTATGAGCAAGTTCTTCTTGATAAATACATATCTATAAATATAGAGCCATTAATTATAACCCCTTCACAAAAGACGACGGACCAGATAATAAGTTAACAAATTTGCTCAGCCCTTAAGCAGCGTTTGTTCTTGACTTCTGGGAATATCTTGTGAAGGCTCCCCTACGGTAGAAGCGCCATTAATCTTCTATATACATCTTTGCCAAGAGTAATCTTGCGCGAAGATAGATACCTTGGACGACCTACTTTTAGATACGGTTGCGTTGTGACCATTAGTGGACCACTACTGCAAAGCAAGTGGGGACAATTCCGTGACAGTGATGCAATACTCTTTCAGTGAATAGTATTATTTAGCTGTAATGTTGTATTCGGGCAGATAGGGCTCGTAATCCTTGGTTGGTAGCTTATCTAAGAGAAGGAACTCTGAATTCAAACCACCGCTGCCTTGCGGGAATATCCATTTATGGAATTGGCTTCGGGAGTAAACCCTGAGGATAAATCCGGAGTCGGAGTCCCTAAGGCAGTCTAATGTCGATTCGACATTATTCTGGCAACTCCTGCGACATGGCTGGTGCCAACCTGTATCGGCTACTGCCGTTCCTTTGGATCTACCAGCTGTGTGGAGAGGGGGAACATGCTGCATGGGCAACAGCTTGATCTCCATATAACTGTGCCCAAGCTCGCGCCCTGGAGAGGACACTCCAGCTTCACCGTATAGGTGTCGGCAAAACACGGGAAGTAGCAGTTACCGGTTATAAGCATTTGCCCAATTGGCGTAGGGCATGGCGCCAGGGGCTACTTCCGACAGTGGGAGAGGTTCTAGGATCTCACTGGACAGCTACCGCCCGCTTCAAGCTGGGCAGCCCCCAGTCAATAAGGTGTTGTCCCGCCACTGTCTACTTTCCCCATTGGGTGCATGGAGATTAGGGTCAAACCCGAACGGTGGACAGAAAATTTTGCACCAAGCAATTATCAGAATATTAAGAATAAGCAAACTCTCAGATTGGGATGCTGGAATGTCCGAACTATGTTGACTGGACTATCCGAAAATCTACAGGACGTAAACTTTGTAAGGAAGACAGCCATAATTAATGATGAGCTTAAACGACTTCAGGTGGATATAGTTGCACTTCAGGAAACGCGCCTGGCTGGCTCTGGAACGGTGAGCGAGAAGGACTACACATTTTATTGGCAAGGGAAAGATCTTGATAAAGCTAGAGAACACGGAGTAGGTTTTGCGGTCAAAAAATCGCTAACTAAAATGGTTGAACCAGGCGAGAATGGATCAGAACGCCTGTTAACGCTTCGCCTGCAAACTAGCACAGGTCCCATCACCCTTGTCAGTGTGTATGCTCCTACTCTGTACTCTGCCTCAGAAGCTAAAGATGATTTCTACGAGAATCTAGCAGCAGTCATCAAAAGCATACCTAGGCAAGAACAGCTTGTTCTCCTTGGTGACTTTAACGCTAGAGTGGGTGCCGATAATGTTTCATGGCCTTCATGTCTGGGCAGGTTTGGTATTGGCAAGATGAATGAAAATGGACAACGGCTCTTAGAGTTGTGTGTCCACCATGACCTCTGCGTGACCAACACCTACTTTCAGACAAAACCCCAGCATAAGGTGTCATGGAGACACCCACGATCCAAGCACTGGCACCAACTGGACCTGATTCTCGTCAGAAGGCCACATCTCAGGTCTGTGCTCTCCACACGCTCGTACCATAGTGCAGACTGTGATACAGATCACTCCTTGGTTTGCTGCAAAATCAGAGCACAACCAAGAAAACTCTACTGTGTCAGACATGAAGGGAAACCACGCATTGATACCAGCAAGATGTCAGACCCTGTCATGATCACTCAATTTACTGCGACCTTCAAGAAAGTGCTCAGTAGCCCTCAGCATGGTAATACTATTACAGAGAACTGGGAGCATCTACGGAACACCATTCAAAGTACTGCACTTGCCACCTTTGGTATGAAAACGGCAAAGTCAAATGACTGGTTTGATGCTTCATCAGATGTGATGGCACATGTCATTGAAGCTAAGCGCAGTGCTATGAATGAATACAAACGTTCACCGAGTGCTAGAACCCTACAGATCCTGAAGGCTACGAGAAGCAAAGTTCAACAAACTGCTCGACGCTGTGCAAATGACTATTGGCTCCAGCTCAGTGAGAGCATCCAGATCGCAGCGCAAACAGGCAACATTAAACACATGTATGACGGTATAAAGAAAGCACTTCGCCCCCAAAAAAGTAAGACGGCACCGCTAAAAACCATCAGCGGAGAGAAGCTAACTGATAAGGGTAAGCAGATGGAGAGGTGGGTCGAGCACTACTCTGAGCTTTACGCTAGAGAAAATACCGTTACGCCTGCAGCCCTTGATGCTGTCAAATGTCTGCCAACTATGGAGGAGCTGGATGCCGAACCAACATTAGAGGAACTCAGCAAGGCCATTGATAGCTTGGCCTCTGGCAAAGCACCAGTCAGTGATGGGATTCCTCCTGATTTAATCAAATGCTGTAAGAGCACGCTATTACATCCCCTGCATAGGATGCTGTGCCAGTGCTGGGAAGAGACAGCTATTCCTCAAGACATGCGAGATGCCAGGATTGTAACACTATATAAAAATAAAGGAGACAGAAGTGATTGCAATAACTACAGAGGCATCTCTCTTCTTAGTATTGTTGGTAAGGTTTTTGCCAAAGTCATCTTGATGCGACTCCACAAGTTAGCTGAGCGCATATATCCAGAGTCACAGTGTGGATTCCGAGCTGGTAGATCAACAACAGACATGATCTTCTCTGTCCGCCAGCTTCAGGAAAAATCAAGAGAGCAGAAAAGGCCTTTATATATCGCTTTTATAGACCTCACAAAAGCATTTGACCTGGTCAGTAGGGATGGACTCTTCAAAATCCTCCTGAAAATAGGCTGCCCTCCTAAAATGCTGGAAATGATAAAGTCATTCCATGACGCCATGAAGGGAACAGTCCAATATGCTGGAAGCACGTCACAGCCTTTTGACATATGAAGTGGCGTTAAACAAGGCTGTGTTCTGGCTCCGACCCTCTTCGGGATCTTCTTTGCCCTACTCTTAAAACATGCTTTCAGAGATGCAACTGAAGGAATATGCCTTCACACTAGGTCAGATGGCCGTCTGTTTAATCTTTCAAGGCTGAAGGCAAAAACAAAAATCAGAAGGGTCACTATAAGAGACTTGTTGTTCGCTGATGATGCTGCAGTCGTCACTCAAAGCCAACAGGAGCTTCAGAACTTGATGAATCGCTTCACTAAAGCATGCAAGGACTTTGGCCTCACAATAAGTCTAAAGAAAACGAATGTGATGAGTCAGGATGCGGGTGCTGCACCAGTTATCACTATCGATAACTATGAACTGGCAGTTGTGCATCACTTCACATACCTAGGGTCTACCATCAATGACAAACTCTCACTGGATACAGAAATCGACAGCCGCATTGGCAAAGCTGCAGCTACCTTTGCCCGCCTCACATCGCGTGTTTGGGGAAACTCCAAACTCACAATGAAGACCAAAGCTGCGGTATATAATGCCTGCGTCACCAGCACACTTCTATATGGTAGCGAGACCTGGACGACTTATGCTAAGCAAGAAAGAAGGCTCAATACCTTCCATTTGCGGTGTCTACTCCGCATCCTCGGCATCTCGTGGAAAGATAAAGTGACTAATGTCGAGGTGTTGTCACGTACTGGCCTTTAAAGTATGTATACACTGCTTAGACAGCGCAGACTTCGCTGGCTTGGCCATGTTCGTCGCATGGAAGATGGTCGCATCCCAAAAGATATCTTCTACGGACAATTAGCAGATGGCAGGAGAACAGTTGGGCGACCACAGCTGAGGTTCAAAGATGTGTGCAAGAGAGATATGAGGGCACTGGACATAGATCCAGCAACATGGGAGGATGAAGCTGCCGATCGCACTAAGTGGCGATGCTATTTACGGCGCCAACTCAGATTGGGCGAAGAGAGGCTCACACAAGAAGCAGAGGTGAGGAGAAAACGTCGAAAGGAGCACCAGGAAAACAAGCAGCTGAGGGCTGTCACCTCAGGGGTGCATTTCCATAGTCAGTTATGACTGAAGGGGCTATTATTATAATAATGTTGTAACTAGGGGTGTGTCGTATATACATTTGCTGTTACAAAATAATTTTGTTTCTGCATTTTCCTCAGATTTGACAACCATTACAGTATCGTTTACAACATATGATATCACCTATAATGGAAATTGAACAATCACAGTTTTAACGAGTACTACTTCAACTCATACTCACCACGTCATCCTGACTGGTACCATCGAGGGGAGGAGAAAAAAAAGCAGCGGTCGAAGGGTAGTTAGAAACAAGAGGGCAAAAGTCCAGTTATTTAAGCTGAGTAAATGCAATACCAAGTTTGCGAACCCGTCTGAATCTTGCACAGCGCCATTGGAGTGGAACGGTCAGCAAGGCAATGGTTTAGTTTGCAACAGACAGATCTTCGGGCTGCAGTTTTAGAGGAGTCTCTTCTGTCGTTTCTAACTAGCGAAATACATCATCATTTTAACTGTTTTTTCTCTTTTATTTGCCATAGTTGTTTTTGCAGTTTTTGGAAATTCAGAAGGAGCAGGGGAATGGATCATATATTTGAATTCAACCTTGAAATTGTTCCTTTGCAGTGCTCGGAGTTTGGTAAAGATTTGTGTTTAATATCGTTTACAAGAAATGGAATCTTTCAGTAAGGGACACTTTTTATTCGCTTTTTTACTGAGGGCATTGTGGAAATTACAGGCTGTATGGTGTCAACATGGAGGGCCTCTTGCCAACTTTTGGGTGTAAAGAATGTAATAGGAGCAAACCTACCTTTGTAGGTAAGACAGATTGAAGCGGTTTGAGCATCATTGTGGAACTGATCAAAAACCAAACATCGTGCCACTGGATTGCAAGGGGGCGAGAAGAAGTGGAGAACAAACTATTTTCTAGATTGGAGGACCTGGATATGCAGCATGACATTGGCAGTACTGGTTCGCATCGGCACCTCCAGATTAGAGAGGATGGAGAAGTAAAAGGGTGACATGGAGGATCAATTTACAGAAGTGAATCATGACGCTGGCAATGGAAGCAACCCTGTGCCCATGGCACGTGACAGGGGGACGCGGCATGGTTTGCAGAAGGTTCACATACCTTGGTTGCATGGTGACACCAGATATCGGGGCAGGCAAAGACATCAACATCAGAATGAATAAGGCAAGAACAGCCTTTTTTAGCCTAAACAACATCTGGAAGTCCTCTCAATATAGCACAAGCACAAAATTACTGTTGTTGATCATCGAGCTTTTTTTTAATTGTGCTTCTCTATGGTGCGGAAAGCAGATTTTTTTAGAAGGAAATGTAGAAATTTAAAGTTCTCTTTTCACACAACATGCCTAAAAATTGGAAAAATTCTGCCGAATCTTTTATTAATATTGTAACCACAGATCTGCTCGAGCAAGCAAGATGCACACCATCATAGCTGGCAGACGCTGGAGCTGGGTTGGCCATGTCCTCAGAAGAGATCCCGATGCCATCACAAGAACAGCTATGCTTTGGACCCCTGAAGGAAAACGAAAGAGAAGCAGACCAAAAACAACCTGGCGGAGGACTGCAGAGGCTGAGATGCAAAGAATGAAACAGAGTTGGGGCACTGTACGAAGGATGGCCACCGACCGAGCAAAGTGAAATCAATGTGTTGTTGCCATACAAGACGCCACTAGGCGTGATGGCCACTGACTGCTTTGACGGTCGGCGGCTAAGGATCAAAGAAGAAAGATGATGCAATATGAAAATAATTTATTCGAGGCTTCATAGCAAGATCCATTGGGGCTACTGCTTGCAATTAGCGTAGGTTCTTCTCGGCCTTCTAATAACTTTCCGTTACCAATGGTAATGTCGATTTACCCCATTCATGTGCTATCATTCATCACCACAAATAGCAGCATCCATGATTTCAATACCCATAGACACCTACTCACACTACAGTTAATAATAATATATGTTATTCGACGTTTTGGGAATAAATAAATGTTCATTGACATTCAGTATTCCCTGAAATTTTATGTTTCAGCATGATATGTGTAGAGTCTAACTGAAATGTTAATTTTTAGAGAGACTTATTTGACAAAGACATAAATTGCTAAATACATTCCAAGTGTGAGAGAGCACGCAACATTAGTACGCCCTTGTGTGTATAGTGTTGGGAGAACTTATGTTCTTTACGAGTTGTGTATTAAAGTAGATGTAAGAGAGACAGGTTCCGGAAATGCTGGTTCCACTGCTGAGAACGTGACTTTATATCTGTCACATTTAAATCTTCTTCGATTTGACATCCGTATTGCGATAGCAGAACGATCATCATAAGATTAAATAATATGGGATGCATGATTGGGACACATTTACGTACCTAGGAAGCATAGTAAAACAAGACGGCGGAATAAGCAAAGACATCAACAACAGAATGAATAAAGCGAGAACAGCCTTTGCTAGTCTAAACAACATCTGGAAGCCCTCTCAGAACAGCACAATTATCAGAATATAATTTAGATTATATGAGAGCTGTGTACTTTCTGTGCTTCTCAATGGAGCGAAATGCTGGAGAGTAGCAGAGGAGGAAATGTCACAATTGTCCTTTTTCCACACAATCTGCCAAAGGACATTTCTCCGAATCTTTTTTGGCCGAATACCACCACCAACCAAGAACTGCTTACTCGGAGCACCCAAGAGGACATACACACAATTGTCGTGAATAGGCATACAACTCTGCTGATTTATTACGTCAGCATTCTGCTGCCATTTATCTTAGTAATATCGATGTAATCTTCGGCAAAATTCGTTGGACGGAAATATTCCTTATTTGAACCACGCAAATCGCTAGGAAAACACTCGACATCACATATTTAGGCATATATCTAAGTGAAAACTTCTTGGAATGGAATCATAGTTTTACACAAGAAGGCAGAACTGGGACTGAATCTTTGGAATATCGTTACTGTCAAGAATTATAGTTTATGTGTTATGTGAGTTATACATTTATGACACATGTGCTCCACGTGGAGCTTTGTTATTATTATGGTTGTGTCAGATGGATGAATGAATCAGGTTGCACGGACTGATTTATTTATTACAGTTCGATTTTAAGCATTCGCATTGCAATGATATTAATGGTTGTGTGTGAAAATGATACGCAACTTTTACGCATGTGACGTCACCGAGTTTTGTAAAGCACCGTGCGGTGCGATGCGAATGACAAAGAAGAATGTGGAGGCTGTTTATGGATGAAACCAGCTCTCCGTGTGTGTCTGGCAGCTAATGTAGATTGACCTGGAATGTGGCGTCTGAAATATACTATGCTATGATTGTTTACTTGACCTGCAGTGTAGAGTCTGAACTATACTATGCTGTGATTATTTACTTCACCTGGAATGTGGGGTCTGAACTATGCTATACCATGGTTATTGACTTGACCTGGTATGTGTGGTCTGAGACATATTATGCCACGTTTGTTGCACGTATGCCAGGAACATTCATTATTATTTAATATTAAATCGTTACAAAGTTCGAGATGACTATCTTCCTGTTTTCCTTGTATCAAAGCTGGCAGTTTTACGTATTGCCTCTAGATAACGAGACAAAGGACAGAGTATGGTAGACACAGTCCACACTTGTGTCCTTGATATTCTGGGCTGCTCGTCAGCTGAACCTGGATTGTTTGACATTCCGCACATCATCTTTAGTGCCCACAAAACTGGCTTCACGAGCAAGGACGTATGGTGCTTTGCCAATTGCTAGTCCGTTACTGTTACTGGCTGATCTTGCAAGCACCTTGTTTTGTTAACTGCTTACACAGCATCGTGCATTTCATACACATTGTGCATACTGTGATGCACTGTGGAGGATATTGTTTATATTTGCGAAAAAAACACAAGCGGACTTATTTCCATTTTTTCATTGTGATCTGTGACATTTGTGGACTGTGGGTCGTTACTTTCTTGCAGGTCTTATTCGGCTACCTGATGCTACAGTCTGTATTTTCGCTACACAGGGACAATTTGCAATTACCTTCGCAGCGTCCAGATAAACCTGCTATTGTGGTTTAGTAAATCAATTTTGAATATTACGTTACTTATCATTTCTGTCCTGTTCGAGATCGTGTGTTATTATCGTTGTGTAATTAGTTGATGCATTATTGCCGGTTACTCTTTGCAGTGACGGGCAGTAATTTTGTAGACTTGTTGATTTCTTCATTTTTTTTTCTTAAGCAACTGCACTTGGGCTTTCAGCCCTTCGGTCCAATGACATGTCATTGCGAGGCTGGGGAGCCTGTGAACTTTCCTTCCAACCCGCAAAGGAGCTTCGCTCCTTTCCAATCCACAGATGGTTTTTCTCAGGAGCCGTTCAGGTTATTTTGTCAAAATCCCAGTCGACGACACTCTTTCAAATACCAACGCCCAGGCTTGAACCTTGAACACCTGATCGCCAGCGCAATGTGGTAACAATTACACCAGCGCGGCTCCCATTTAAGAACGGGAACGTCGTCAGGAATTCATTATGTCTCATAAAGTGACAAATGTCGAGGTGTTGTCACGCGCAGGCCTTCAAAGCATGTATACATTGCATAGACAGCGCAGACTACGCTGGCTTGGCCATGTCCGCCGCATGGAAGAAGGTCGCATCCCGAAAGATATCTTCTACGGACAACTGGCAGATGACAAAAGAACAGTTGGGTGACCGCTGCTGAGATTCAAAGATGTGTGCAAGAGAGACATGAGGGAACTGGACATAAATCCAGCAACCTTGGAAGATGAAGCTACCATCGCACTAAGTGGCGACGCTATCTGCGGCGTCAGCTCAGACTGGGCGAAAAGATGCTCGCACTACAAGTAGAAGAGAGGAGAAAATGTCGAAAGCGGCACCAGGAATATAAGCAGATAAGGGCTGTCACCTCAGGGGCGCATTCCCATAGTCAGTTATGACTGAAGGGCTATTATAACAGACAACTAGCAGACTACGAAAGAAAAGCCTTGTGAAAATAATTAACGTTCAGAGATGTGTGCAAGAGAGATATAAATCATTGGACATAAATCCAGAATCTCTGGAAGAGGAAGGTGTCGACAGCACCAAATGGAAATGATCCCTACGACAAAAAAAAACAAACAAAAACGTATAACATGCAGAGAACACAAAAACACATAGTCAGCTACGACTGACGAAGGCTATTAAGATTCTTGTTTTAGAATAAATCTTTGTTTATATTATTTTCACCAACAGGGATAGTTACTTCTACAATATACCAATTGTGTTTGGTCATTCTGTACACACATACATACACACAAATTTACAGACATTAGTGTAGGGTTCAGAACTATACAATTATCCTAACATCATCATTAATAGACAGAATGAAATAGAACGCAGGGCAGTCTATCTGCATTTGATGAGCTGAGTCTGTAAGCCTTCAGGAAAATTCTGACTCTGTCTTTATTGCTTGACGGTTCATTTTTTTTTTCATTCAACTTCCTTCTTACATTCCCACCTGCGACTAGTGGACGGGCTGGTCTAGGATACATATTCCCTTTCCGAACATCAGTACTATACCCAAATCTACATATTTACTAGTATTCCTATCTGTCAGTATTAGGGGGTCACTCGTCACAGGATTTATCGCACCACTTTGTGAACTAAGTTTAGTAACCTTTAAAATTACTTTTCTATTCCCAGAGTCTGATTTTTGTTTAGTGACTATAATTAGAATTAACTTCTGACTGTCCAGCTGGGAGGAGTGCCTACTATTAATAAATTTAGTAAAAATATTTCTTGGGTAAAAGGTTTTGTAAGTTAGTAGTAATTTTATGTTTTTTTTTTTTTTTTTTGTAGAAATAGTAGACTATAAGGCACGTTTTATTTATCACTTGCACCTCATTTACAGTGTGCTATTGTAAAGATTTTGCTCTTTTAAGTGGGCAATATTAGCAATGGAAGATTTCTTAACAGATTCAAAGTCATTTAGTGTAGAACAGACTACGACTGACAGAGGCGATATTCAAGCGATGTATAAACGATAAAATTGATAGGTACTACTAACGACCATCAGGAAGAGAAAAGTCGAAATTGGGATGGGCCAGGTCAGGCACAGAATAGAATAAACCAAAAGAAACGTAAAACTAAGAAAAGACAGCACAAACTAAAACTCGAATAATTCAATAAACAGCGCAAGTCTGACGGTTAGAGTTTGAAACTAGTGCCACAGTCGTAACCGTCTGGAGATCTTTATATAGATATATCTCTATATCCGTCTGGAGATATATATCTCCCTGCACGCTTTGACGCTTTCCGTTGACCCTTAAACTCATTCGGAGCCACTGCCGATTCCTATGGACTCATTTGTGGAGTAAATAGAGTCATATATGCTTAATAGACAGGTTTAAAGACTTTATAATATTGGACGTAAAACCGGCGAGATGAAACCTTAAGTGATGTCAGCAGCTGAGAGATGCTACTTTCAAGGTGTTTATAAAACTCCCTACCTTTAAGCAGAATAACATCTAAGAGTTAAAAAAGCTTCCCAAAAACATACGAACTACATCTGGGCTCTTATCGATAGAATTTCCTACATGCTAAACAGAACAGGGGTGAATGCTGCCCAATTAGCAGCAGGGCTAGAGATGCAGCTGCAGAAATGAGGTACCCTCATTAACGCTTTTCAAACTGAAAATTGACAATTTCGCAGTATAACGTCAGGTGATTTTAAGGTATGAGAATAAAAAAAGAAACAACAAAACAAAACAACAAACAAAAACTCATTTTTGTTTACAATCTTTTACTTGAAAGCTATGTTACTAGACAATATATATGGGAACAATATATTCTTTGTTAAACAAAGTAATGTCTTTGTCTATTTAACTTTGAAATAACGCATGCCCAATGTTAAATCTCCGAATACGAATATATTACGGATTATTTTGCACACTACAACGGGTTTGCTTGTGGAGAGCGTTATTATGCTCTAACAAAACTATATTGTACGGAGCTACGCCAATACAGTTTGACGTAAATAATATATGCAAGCAGAAGATGTAAAAAGTATGCAGATGTGAGCGGCGCCTGCTAGAGGACTTCTCACTGTGTTTCAGTAGAGTGTGGACGTGTTTGCGAGGAGCTCCAGATTCTGAAGTGTATGTCCACTGTATGATTCTACATTATGAGGCATCAGCAAGTGTGTGTGATTGCCAGATAATATATTGACAAAAGGAAATATGTTTTAAAGTCTATTTGATTCGTTAAGGATTTCAACCATGTCCCGTTAGACGACTTTAGTGCGGACACAAGACGGACGGACCAGTTTGTATCTTGTGTCATATTGAGTGTAAAGGCATAGTGTATGGCTAATATTCTTACTTACAAGGTACTTACTTATTCTTTCCTCTTCTACCGTGAGATGAAGAGGTATGTAAGAGAGATCTCCATACTATTCTATTTGCTGTCTTCCTCCTGGCTTGGTTCCATTCTATTCCTCGGTCCTTCAAAGATTGCGGCTAATATTCATGTGTTCTAAGTTGATGATCTATGAAATGATGGGAGCAATGTCTGGACAATAATAGTATGCATCGTCTACTATATTGGAGCGTTAATTTGGTGATGGTTTACTGTTGGCGTTACAACGTTACACCTTCTAGACTTATTCTCATTTAGTAACGCAACAGATCACCAACCAAGAACTGCTTACTTGCACACAAGAAAAAATGAGCACCGCCATTTTGTAGTTCTGATTAAAAGTCAGAGAATCAGAAAATATAAATATGCGAGCATGATCAAGATGTCTGTCGTAAATGCCTCTGTAAAAATTAACGGTAAGCTAAACTATTAATGCCTTACTTTTTAAGCCAAATAGCTGATGTAATAGTTGTCTGTATTTACTACTCATATGGTAGTAAATGAAAATATTCATCGAGGAATTTATAGTTTCCATGATAAATCCAAGCCCTCCTAGTGTAAAAAGTAATTCTTTGTATTTTCCATACATCGAAAATTCTGGAACCAAACACATGCCCATAAAAAGGATAATAATTGGAGTGAAACAGCCAATGAAGAGTGCGGAAATCATCACAACCATTTTTGCTACTTTTTGATTTCGGTTAGACACGTTGTCACCTAGTCCTGCATTTGAAAACTTTTTACGCCATTCAGATTTCTTTCTTAGAACAACTGCTAGTATAAGTGTGCAGGTAATGATGATCACAAAGGCAGTAAATGGGAGAAAAATGTTATTTATTGCGTAGGAAAACTTCTCAACGTCCTCTCTATCATCCGTGTACACTAAACCAAAGAGAGTTTTGTTTCTGTCTGGAAAAAATTTCATATCCATCCTGTTGACAACGTACACTGGGGCTACACTGGCTATCAGGAGGAGAAAAACGCACACGAGGAGGGTAGCCATTCTTTTAGACGTAATTATAGTTTTTACCTGAAAATATAATTAAGCAGACAGCTTTAAAACTAGTACATAAAAAATGACACTGTCAAAATTTGTCATACTACATGAAAGATAACGTCAAGGATTGTACAGCCGAGACAGATAAGCTTTTAGCGCAACCGTTTTAAGCTAACAAATTGTTCTGCATATGTGATGGAGGAATTGCGATTTTATTCGTTTCGTTTAATTCAGCGACATACTTTAGTTTGTTTTGTGGCTCAATGTCAACTAGAGTATAGTTCCCTTAAAATGGTACCATTTATTTTCTTCGGTCTCACCTTGGGTCTCCTTCGTAAGATTGAACAATCTCAAATAAAGTTATGCTAAATTATCCCACTGAAACCATGTTTTGCCAAAATACATCTCTCTTACTACTTTCTTCCGCTATACTTTGCTGAGATACCTCCTCCTGTTATCAGTTTCCCAATCTATCGCTGATATTAACTGGCGCTAGGCTCCTAATGCAGACGACTAATCCAAATAAATAGTAGATCAGCTAACAAATGGAAAAATATCCTATTACTAACGGTGAAGAAAAAGAATATTTATATAATCTTTTTTATAAAAATTAAGGAGAAAAACAAATTTTCCTTACAAAACACCACCCAATACTCGCCCACCGAAGTCAGTTAAGAGAAGGGACGTTATTAACTTGACCAGAAAGTCAGAACGCAGTCCTTAGCTTAGCTCAACTCTGCTAACTTAAAAAAAAAAAACCCTAGTGATTAATAAACAATCTTGCGATCCAGCGGTCTCTTACAAAATTATCATATATTATATCTTATATCTTTGGGACCTCAAGACGCAGCAATAGAGACCGCAGTCAGCGACTCATAGCTTGACTGCCTGCGTCAGGACCAGCGAATCAGAGCTGGTCAAGACCGTGTTCCACCTCCACGTGGTGGTCCTGGAAACAGTATGCAGCAATGCAGGCTGGCTGAGCGAGCACGGATCGCAATGGGAAGGCAAACCCGGTCCTAAAAAATGCCGTGCAGAAGTCGGATGTGTCGACCGAAAGGTGCAGATATCACAGCTACGTTGTAAACAGACACAACGCAACCACCGTCCTTTTCAGGGCGAACGAAGAAGAAGAAGAAGAAGATATCTGACATATATTATTATCAAAACAAGTTGAAAGTATGTCTATAATGCTGTAGAAAAAACAATCCTATTTGTGTGTTTGGTCAAACACCCAGTAACTTAGTAGCGTTATCTAGGGGAAAATTTTTATTTAAAGCTCGTTAATTCACAAGACAAACTCACAACACACTCTCTGTAGATAAAACTTCTGATTTAATATCAGACTTAGACGTTTATTTAGACTCGGACTCTTCTTATTCAGTCCCGCGCCAAGCCAACCATTTAGATCGTGCTAGACCTTTATGTCGCAGTTGTCCAGGAATAAAGTTCAATCCCAAACGAGCCGACCCATTTATGTCCTAATTTTTGATAAGATAGGGCAGAAATATTTATGGTCCTGTCCGAGAAGAGGTGATAGTGATAACTATGTGAGAAAAAGGTGCACGAAAAGGTTTCAGTTTCACGAGGGGGTGAGAGGGTAAGAGAAAGAACAGTCTTGGATTGAGTAATTGATCTAATCCAGCTTATCTCACGACAATATTCAAATTAGACGCACTCTCTCTTCTTGTACAAAGTACAAGTTACACAACCTTCACGTACATACGATTTTGTGACAGAAATACGTACAGACGTGAAAACAAATTATGGATAACATATATATATATGGGCAGGGGTTTTGTTTGACCAAAACTATAGCTTAAGGTTTATTATGTTTATTCTCACTAGAAAATATCAGAACATCAAGAAAAAACATTTAATCAATGAATTATAGTTTACAGACAAGGAATGAAAATATAATCTAATAGGGAAACTCTAAAGATCCCAACCGAGGTAATTAACCCAAAAGATCAAATAATTAACAGTGGGGGGGGGGGGGGGGGGGAGGGAATAGTCAGGACGGGTAAAGACTAAGTCTTTAATTTAACCTATCACGTGAACACTCAGATTAGTGAGAGATAATTAAAAGAAGATTGGTAGGTTAGTAGTAACATAAGAAAATAAGTTTCTTTCTTTACGTTCACTCACTACACTCATACAGTGGCCCACTTTCAGATTTGCTTACCCAACTCTCGACGATGCTTACATTCCATGGAATTAAACACTAACATGTATTGAGACTATTCAGTCATGTTCATGGTCAATTTCAGCCCCAGACTCTCCGGTTTTGCTGACTGCTATTTTCTAGCAGTCGCTGAAATTGAGGCGTTAGTATTGTCCAGAATATTCCTATTTTCACTGCAGGTATAGGTTTGGAATAAATGTTTTTCTTTCTATGTGGTAGCACTGTCCAGGGAATTAATATGTTAATATATAATTCCAGTGCGGTATAACCTCAGGCGGCGGTGACCTCTGTGACGTGATGGGGAAAATGTTAAATGATAATAATCGGCTGTTTGTTGAGGTGATGGCCGAGTGTGAACAGTGAGTTCTCGTGAATATATCCGATGGAAAACTTCTCCTGTCATGGGTCAGATAAAAGAGTACCAAGTTTCTGCCTCAGCAGACTAATAATAAATATATATATATGAAAAAAAGTTGTATTCTGGGAATGTTCCATTCCAGTTAAAATTTATAATTATTGTGTTTTTCTTAATTTGACCTCTCGTCATAAATTGAGAGGGTGGATCGCACAACGGTCACAACATGAAGATGGTTACACCAATAATTTCTGGAGCTGATAGGAACATCAGACCTTAAAATCTGATCGCAAGGTTTATGACCAGCCTAGATTATATTGGAAGAAAATACAAACGTTTTAACAATATTATCCATATCCTAATTTAACACACGTTTTAGGTGTGACCTGTTAAGCACTCCATTATTAAATTAAATTTAAAACCCACAAGTGTCTAGCTAATCTCATTGCTTTTAACACGAAATATGAACACTAGTCACTTAGAATTTACACCTGATGAAATAGAAATAAATTGCGTTCTCTAAATTATCCACCGCCTAGCGTCTATTAATTAATTCAAAACATCTCTTACTTGGGAAATAGCGAGTAATTGAATTTACGTTTACGGCGGGTAAAATTTGCTATACGTTATTTAATTAATACAGAAAAGAACCCAGTGAAATATAATGGAAACACTTTAACAATTAAATCACTCAAAATTCATATATATATATATATATATATATATATATATATATATATATATATATATATATATATATATATATATATATATATATATATATATATATATATAACCGCAGCACAGAAAAAATGAATTAATCTCTACGCATATGAGTGATCCAAATTATAGTATGACTCTTATAATGCGAGCTATGTACTTTCTTCAAAATCTCTGGCGCTACTGATAACTGAATTTTAAGAGATGCCTATATATATGAAATGGGTAAAAAATCTTTACTTCGTGCGAGATTTAGCACCTCTTCTCGGATCTTGGGAGAATCTGCGGTCGATTCTTGAATCAAAGCCTATTTTCACGCTTTCGCCGACCGCATCTTCGTTTCGCTAGCAAGCGGGCGCCTTTTAGGTCCCTTCTCTCTGTGAGCAAATTGCGTCCGTTGGAGCACGAACAAAGGGATGCAGTCGACAAAAGTGGTTATCGCTCCTTTCTGCATCCGCTTATTTCCCCCTTTATTCTGCAATTTCTGACCCGTTCTCTTTTAGGAAACTACAAAAACCAGTTGCCTCGCCCCCACGTGTTTCAGGGACAAGGCGCTGACGTGATGACGTAATCTGACAGCAGACAGACCCCCTTTGCCCTTCCCCTTTTAAAGGAAAGACAATTAGAGATATGAATATCTGTATTAATAGCGCTTGAAACAAAACAGGTAGGCGTGGCTACACTTGGAATCAGACAGATGGCGAAAGGCATGGCTTTTTGCGCGATAATCCGTGCATGCTAATTAAGAAGGCGGGTGGGAAACCACGTTGAGCTATTTGATTGAAAAAGATTGAGGGGTGCCGGTGAGAGTAAAATGGACCGATCAAAGTGCTGGAATTTCATCTGTCACAGTATACTACTGCTTAGACAGCGCAGGCTGCATGGAAGATGGTCGCATCCCCAAAGCTATTTTCTACGGGCAACTGGCAGATGGCAATAGAACAGACGGGTGACCGCTGGGTTAAAAAACAGCTGATGGCTATCGCCACAGGGGCGCATGCCCAAAGTCAGTCATGACTGAAGGGACTACTTCTGTGACGCTGAATCTTGAAGAAACCAGACGATA
Organism: Oreohelix idahoensis; assembly: GCA_024509875.1. Taxonomy (NCBI): domain Eukaryota; kingdom Metazoa; phylum Mollusca; class Gastropoda; order Stylommatophora; family Oreohelicidae; genus Oreohelix; species Oreohelix idahoensis. The sequence goes on along the minus strand of JAMPIV010008052.1, from coordinate 22,997 downwards.
AAAAAACAGAAGCCATTTCCTTTATGCTGGTTCTTACTGTCAGATGCTCATTATTCAAATTAATCTCGCTGTTCTTTCCCAGCTGTGCCTCCATGATAGTATATATGGGTTATCAACTTTACACATACTTAATGGTTTTGTTTTTTATTCTGTGTCCTGACGTTCTCTCAGATTTTCTGTAAATGTCAGATTCTTGAGTATGCAGCCATGATAGATAATACGTATTATCCAGGTTTGTCCCCCAAACGTGAACAATATCTTTAACCTTTGCATTAAATCTTTTTCAGATGTCCGATGTGTTCTATGGTTAGAGTTTTTATCACCATAGATTACATCTGAACATCCTGACACATAGAAAAAAGATCTTCTACTGAAGTATACCTTCAACGGTGCTGTTATACACAGACATCTCTCTAGTGTTATTAATGCCGTAAACCAGCCTGTTATTCGGGTGAAAGCTGTGTGTGACATTCCTCCCGTGAGGTAGGAAAATTCAGTGGCATCAATAGGTAAGTCTGCTGATCTGAATCCTGGGGTAAAACAGATGTTTCCCACAGTCATTGTCAAAAGGCACCCAATGTCAGACAGTGCCAAGCCTATAGATGTATAGAACTATAATTATTCAGTTGCAAAAACATACTATTACTAGTGTAAAAGCCCGTCATAAGACGGGAAATAAATTCAAAAGCACCAATTCCTAATAGCAATTTTATTTATTCAAAAGCATAAAAAAATCATTGTGCATCACCACAGTACACGAACTACGTAGCAGCAGCGAGTATCCCAATGTGTGTATACGTGATTACACATTCTATAAATATATTTCTGTGCACACCAACACTTGCGCCCGTTATTTTGTCCAGTGTTACTATAAGGGAAATAATGCAATTAATGTCAAACTTTCAACCACAGTTGCAGCCATTAGCGTTACTGACAGACAAAGCTGGTATTTTATATATATTGATACCAAAAATGTTTTAATCAGTACAAGTCGACAATGATAGTAAGCGTTAATATGTATAACAGTTTTTATTGTTTTTCAGTTTAAACCTTAAACACACTATGTAGATGTGGCTAAACTGTAATGCAATCTTCGCTGGCATTCTTGTATTCTTTTTTCTTCGTACACATTCAGACATCAGCTTGAATATGTTAAAAAAAACCAGTGGTCAATATGATGTTTTTGGTACCTCTGTAGAGACGTTTTTGTTAAGAAGATTGCTAGTGACGGTCACTTGTGCTTTATATGTTACACATATGCTGGGAACCTTTGCAGCAGATGTTCAGAAACCATTTCATTAGTGCCACAGTTACACTCATCGGTGGTTTTTATCTTTATCTTGTTGAATATCACAAGTGGCAACTCATTGATTGTGGACCAAAGACAAGACATGACAGTCCTGTTGAATAGGTATTATCTCTGTCTCTTGCACCCGTGCCGAGTTGATGATTACCACCTGTTTGCTTCTGCTAACCTGGTAATATGCATCATTGTTGTGATGGCCTGGATGGCCCGCTTTCCATTTGTTTCTGCACTTCCTTCTTCATAAACTATGTGTATATCAAGCTGTTTTAGCGTAGAACATTCTTTTATCAATCTATCCAAATTGTAATTGCCAGATACGTTGAAATGAGATGGGGTCCTCCGTATCACACCTATGTTGAATTGCTGACATTATTTCTGTAGTGTCACTCTATGGGCGTTCAGGTTTGCAAAGGTTCGGCTTGTCAGCGTTTTCATTACTGACAGCGCATCCGTACATAAAGTTAAGTGTCTCTAGTGTCTTTTTTTTATCATTTTCACCTCTGCTTCTGTTTTCAATCCCAGTGCCTCTGCTCTGAAGTTATATCGGAGTGATCCTGTTGGAACTGGGAGCCGCGGTAGCATAGTGGTTAGTGCACTGGCTTAATAGCTCAGTGGACTATGGTTCGATCCCCAGATGATATGGGATTTTTTTTAAGCCGCAAACGGCTCCTGGGTCGACGCAGCCCCAATTGGGTACCAGAGCAACTTCTGTGAAGGTTAAGGTGGCCGGCGTGATGCTGACCACATCACCCCTAGTGTGCCGATGGTCAAGAAAATATGGGCCTAACACCATATTTCTAATATGCCTCAATGGGCGTGAAACGGGATCCTCTTTTTTATTTTTTACCTGTTGGAACTGATAGCTTGTTTTGTGGTACCGGTGCTTAAGTGTTCACAAAGACTTTCGCACCTTCCTCTTATACTGCATTTGCTGCTGATCCCAGGATGACAGACTGCTTAATGTACCAGAGAAAAAAATGGACTTGGAAGGGGAAGACTGAAGCGGAGCAACTTTGCTGAAACATTGTAAGCAAAGATGAGATCACGCCCCTTTAATGCAATATCAACAGCTACGCCCATCTACAATGCACAAAAACCACCAGTTTGGAAACAACAGGTCTCCCCTGAAAAGATAGAAAACGTTTCTTGTATTGAGTGAAAGAAAAGCCAGAATGAAACAGAATAAAGAGTCCTAACCACAAATTATATACCAAATAAACACCTGGATCCACACACTACATACCAAAGAAACAACTGGATCCATGCATACACAGATGGATCAGTAAAAAATGCAGCAGAAGATGAGGATAGAGGAGTCTTATTGAGCTTAAGCAACGGTACACACAAAAGCTGTCAGTCGCAACATGACAATTTTTAAGTAAATCCAAAGCAGAGGCAGAAGATTAAAAACTGCAGCAGAAAGTCCTAATGGCAGACAAAAGCTCAGAGAAACAAGTAGCTTTATTTTCAGATGCGCCGTCAGTGATTGCAACGCTGAAGAATAAAAATAATGCCAACCTGGATGACTGTCGCGAGAGACGAGTAAGTCTGCAATTAAATTCCTAAAAACTAATGGTAATATTTTGTCGGTAAATTTCTCACTGAATGAGAAGGCAGTCGGTTGTCTATACTCACTGTTGGCACAGACAATCGTTGGTCAACAGTCATGGGACATCCACCAATTCTACAAGGAATGTTGACATAACAATAGACAACGCTCGGCGTGACCCCTTTAAACGCACCAACATTTCGCATGGACTGTTTACATAACAATAGACAGTGGGTCAACAGATTATTGAGGTAATCGCTTCAACGTCTCGGTTGTGTTTTCACAAAGGCAGGAAGGTACAAGCAATATTATTGTGGCTAGCCGTAGAATATAATGTTTACAGAACACTGAGACAGCACGCAACAACATTCACCTGAAATGTTTTCACAACACGCGGACATTGCACCAACAGACTATCGGAATAATTGATACTAAGTTGCGGATATGTTTACACAGGGCCAGTGTTAACCAAGTATTGTTGTGACTAAGGGAGACTTAAAGTCTGCACAAGGGCAACATGAAAGCAGTATGAATACGAAATTATAACGAGAAGAACAACACTGTACGTGCCCCAAAAGACGAACGCAGACAAGTTGTCTCGGATAAGCAAAATATGAGAGCGACCATAGCAAAATAATACAGGAAATTTTACACAGTTTGAGGACGGAATGTCTGACTTTAGGAAAACAAACGAAATTTCACATGACACAGGAAGCGAACCCGAAAAAAATCGCCCTAGGCGATTCAGACGATATATAACCCAACTAGATTCATTGCTTGGCATTGGTAAGAGAAACCATTCCGCCAACCAAAACGTGGGTTCTAGATTTCACAAGAAAGAATCAAGACATTGTGTCAGTGAAATTCGTATAGGGACACCAAGGTTAGTGTAATATATTTTGTACTTTATCATTATTATGTCTTAACTTCATTCAGATAATATATACATATTTTCCATAAATATAACACTGTAAATACCAGTCACGTTTATTATAATATTATATTTCACACTAATAAGTACAGGTTGCAATAAACGCCATGCAGAGAATTATTATATTTATAAGATTGCACAGTTTCCAGTAACTATAACGAAGTAAATACAAGACACTTTTATTTTGCCTCTTACATTACATGTTAAACGTGCAGTAAACACCGCACAGCCCTTTCTTATAGTGATAAGGTTTCACATACAAGACACTACAGGCGTAGCATAGTTTACGGGATACTTACAAAGGGTTCATTATTTTATCCATCACAGTGGTAGAGACAGGGACCATTTGAGATACTCATCCTTAGTCTACTACGTGGTTGGCGTTAATCACAGGACAAGCTTTAGAGTAGGGCCGACCGAGATACTGCGACGACACGCATCTCACACGTAATTAACGGCAACAACCTACCAATACTCCACGGGGGTCAGAAAGGAATTTACCAGGCGGTGAAGGGTCTTTCTATCATCGACTACCCACCCAAAAAGAAAGCAGAAAATACCCAGAAGGATTGCTGCATTTCTAAATAGCTGTCCACGTGAAATTTAATGATCTGAAGTGGCAGTCGCCAACGGATGATTTTTACAACAAGTGCCTTTGAGAAATTTAATGATCTGAAGTGGCAGTCGCCAACGGATGATTTTTTACAACAAGTGCCTTTGAGAAACTATGATCAAAAGCTGCAAGAGCAGACGGGAGATTTTGTAACCCCAGTGCCTACCAAATTTATCGAGATCCTAAATTACATGCAGTAATGGACAGATTCTCCCTGTACAATTGATGCACCAACAAATACGAATATACAACATATTTCCATCATCGTCACCACATAAGCAAAATACCAAGACAACAAAAGGACATCTGCATAACAGACGAAATCTCACCCGCCTAACATTGTGTTCAACCTCACCCATGAATAAGACACCTCGGACGCTCGGGACAATGTCAACACAGGCATTGTGAAAGACAAAAATACAAGCCGTGGACACCTGGCGAAATCGAGTGAACCGTCCAATGTTATTGTAGGCAGACAAAGACTTGTCCATTGTGTTCAAACAACCAGAGTTTATTGACAGTTAGCAAGAGACCAAGAAACACAAGATATCCTTTTTGTTAGTATTTAGGAGTTACTTAAATTCATCATCATCACATAGGGTAGACTTTAGATTCATTTGTGTATTTTGCATTATCTAATATCTTTCTTCACAGGGATCGTTAATGTTATTTCTAGTTGCATTTGTATCAGTGTAATTGAATGTTGTTATATTTCAGAACATTAATAAATGTTGTAGGTGTGTTTACCAACACACGTTATCACATATATAGAGAAGGAACGAAAGTGTGCGAAAGAGACATACTGTTCTTCTTCTATTTCTCTTCTGTTCACTCAGTGTAATAGGGGAGTGGGGGCTCGTTAGTATATAGAGGGGGAGATAGAGTGGTAGGAGGTATATGTCACGAGATCCAGAATCACTGGGGCTATATGCTGGGAATTCATCCCAAAGTCTTATATTCACCTTCTCCACTCCTGCTGCTCATCTTCAACCGGGTGCCAGGCGAATCTGAGCCATTGACAAAGCCGGCACCTCACAGATAACTGCTAATTCCCATGTTGTGCCGATACCATAGGGTGAAGCTGTAGTGTCCTCTAAATTGACTGTGCGCCCGAGGGTGATTAAGATGTTTTCTTCTCTCTTCTGCTCTATATGAGATCTTTTGGGCACAATGCTTATAACAGGTAACTGCTAATTCCCATGTTGTGCCGATACCATAGGGTGAAGCTGTAGTGTCCTCTAAAGTGCGCGAGATTAAGCAAAGTTAAAATGGAGATCAAGCTGTTGCCTATACAGTATGTTCCTCCTCTCCACGCAGACGGTGTGTTCAAAGTTCCAACAGTAGCGGATTGGTTTGGTACCAGCCACGTCACAGGAGTTGCAAGAATAACGTCGAATCAACATTACACTGCCTAAGGGACTTAGACTCTGGAATTATTCTCAGCGTTTACTCCCGAATCCTTTCCCGTAAACTAATATTCCCGAAAGAGAGCAGTGGTTTGGATTCAGAGTTTCATCTTCTCCTAGATAGTTTACCAACCAAGGATCACGAGCTCTATCTGACTGAAGCTGCTGGTTTTAGACGCTAGTGACCGGTTTCACATTTCCGCCAGGCTTACAGTGAGCCACACATGAAGGTTGGATGCTGGGTTTTTCTGTCAGACGCTATTTGAGGCACGTTCCGTATAAGTATTTATCTGCAGTGAGAGCTTATCCTCACTACAGAAGCGACGCCCCAGACATATAACTGGCACTACTGTGTTTACGTTTAAGGGGAAAAAAATAGTTTTACAGGAGTAAATTTCTGACAGATCTTTGAGAGACATTTACGTGTTAAATGTACCTAGAAGGCTGACTGTGACAGAATCCTTGAAACCTTGCTTGACAAAGCAGATAATATTTATGATGTTACTCCCGATACCAAATGTACAGATGGATTGGCATACCACAGTAAATATAATCCAATGAATAATATCGATAGTATGACCACTGAAAACTATGTCGGCAGTGTAAGCAGCGAAGCGGGTATCGATCACCGCTGAGTTTAAACTCGGAGTAATTCCACTGTCTTCAAATAATGACATGGTCAGTTATTAAAGCTGAAATATGTTACATGCTTCCCCTGCAATGATTTATTCTGCATACAAGAGTATTATGAAATATTAGGCTTGAAAATATATACTGTCTTGAGAAATATCACAGGTTGTAAAGCAACGAAACCGTAAATACAGGACACGTAATGTAGCCTTAATGTAATTGTAACAAGGCTAATTCATATCCCATGATAAAATGCTATCCTTCTATTTTTAAACATAAGTTTATAAAATTGTTGTAAGCGTATTATTGAGTTGTTAGTGTCACGAGGTAAACAAATGCCAAAGCTTATTTTAAGCAAAATTGCCTTTTCTCAAAATGGTTATTAAAAGTCCGAATATTTACCTAAATATTAGATACGTATTTGTAACTACTGGTGTTTGCTTTAGATTTATTCTATATTTAACGTGTCAAGCTATTACACTGTCTATATGTAATTTAAGTTAGGGTTACATAAATGATATCTTTTGTAACAGTGCACAGTTCAGGTATGAATTAACGAAAGTTACGGTATTTTTTCGTTTCAAAATCATTGTGACTTATAATTTTATATTTCTTATTCAATAACTGGTGTTTTGTAAGTAAGTAAACCAACGTTATTGCTATCCTGGCAGCGAAAACAAAATCAACCAATTTTTAACATGATGTGCTTTGCCTTTATTTAAGCGTATAGATATATTTCAAAAATAAGAGAATGATACTTACATAAAGTGTATCTTTCTGGTTCATTATATACAATTAAAATAAATCTGGTCAATTGATTGACATTTATTATTCATTTGAATATATTGTGAACTGTTGTTTATAATATTAACTATTTTTTTCTTTTGTTTTAATGTCTGTTTTTTTGGTACTAGCCCCCGTGCCCGTTTTATTAGCAGCGTAATGATAAATTATATATCGTTAGTGTATGAAGAATTTCTGACATATGCACAACTTATAAATATAAAGCCTGTGTCCCAAGATAAATCCTTATGTCGTGCTGTATAGTTATTAAAATTAAAGCGTTATTCGCTTCCTTCATGTAAACATAATCAAGGATTTAGATATTCTTAAATATTTTCCCGATGAAATTACACTGCGTATACACCGTAAATGCTTGGCGTGTCAGCGTGTTACAACATTAAAAGAAATCATTATGAATATAAAAAAACTTTAAAACATAACTGCCGTAAAAGCTCAAAATCAATTGTGATTTTCATTTATGCTAAGAGTGTACAGTTGGTAGTTTTATACTTAAGCATTAAAAAAAAATATTAATAATTCAGAAAAAATAAGTTAACTAATGCATTCAATATGCTAGGGACAATAGTGGTCATGAGCTGTGTTTTATCACTTGCCCATAAGCTGTTCATCAAAGAAAACACTCTTTCTGTGGAATCATTTGTTCCAGGTAGAGAGAAAAAAAACTCTGCCAACTTCAAAATATTTGAAAATGTCACATTATTGTTTTTGAAGTGGGAAACCATTTCAATCCAACGTTGTGGTGGCAAAGTTTTTTTGGCACTCCATTCACTAATTTTCTGAGAAGTAACAAACTGCTTCATATAGACATATTCGTCATAAATTTCAGTTTCTGTAAAGTGGGCTGAAGGTAATGTTTGAATCACTAGTGATGATGATATCTCAATATCTGCCCAAATTGGTATTCTGTTCAGCGTTACCCAGCTGTGGGATTCTAGGTCTTGAAAATTTTTTGCAGCCCATTTATTCAAATAATTGAAAGCTGTTTCATAGAACGAAGAAACGCTAGCATGAAACTTTTTCACATCCTCCTTTGGAAGTCTTTCCATTTCCAGCTTTTCAAGGATTAGCTTAACTCTTGATGGCAAGAAACAGTCTTCCAGTTTGGACTTCAAAATAGTTTTCAACCTGTTGATGCTGTCAATGACTTCAAACACAGTGACCGTCTGTCTCTCTATTTTTTGCACTGCTTCGTGGAATGGAGAGGCCTGACTGTGAACAAAAACAAGCCATGCCTCAGATAGAGGATTTTCAAAGAATGTCTGTACAAAAACTGGGCATCTGTCTTGAGATTGAAAATATGATTTTAGAGGCAGGAAAATATGAAGAACCCTTTCAACAGCAGGCAGCAGAGCAAGCCACCTAGTCTGAGCATAACCTAAGATCATCTGGAAGTCTGTTTCCACAAACTGGCAAAACTCCTTGAGTCTTTCAACTCGTACTGTGTATGATTTGAAGAGTAAGATCAATTTTAGCAATAATCAGCTCGACATCAACAGGCAGTACATCTGCAGCTGTTCGAACAGTGTTTTGGAAAATATGACCTGCACACCCAACTCCTGTAAGACCATGTCCAAGGTTTTCTTGCAGTTTTTTGAAAACATTGTTCTGTCCTTTCCTTTCAGCACCTCTAAAATTGAAATTTGTGTTGTCTGCGCATAATCTAACTACTTTCCTGTCTAAACCATTTTCAATTATGCAGTCATTAAGAAAACTACTTACAATATCAGATGTTTCACCTGCCAACGACTTTAACTCTAATATTTTAATTTTCACTGCATTACAGTGATCAAAGTATCTGACAAGCAAAGGAAAAATCTTGAATTCTTTGTGGTTGTATGCATATGTCAGTACATAAATAAATGTAGACTTTTCTAGGTCACACCTTAACTCATTTAGAATATGGGGTGCCAAGACATTTCGAATAATGGCTTCTGTTTTCGTACGAGCACATGCAAATTTTGGCTCTAAAGTAACCTGAAGTAATTTTGATGTGCAATCCATAGACCTGAAAGTATGATTGTATAGCATTGTATGGTATGCAAAGGCGCCTTCTATAGCAGCTAATTGCTCTTCTTGGTCACCAATTTTATCAGCTCTGAAGAAAGTGGTTAACGACGAGCTTGATGCAGCTGTAACGACGGCTCTCTTATGTTTCTCACTGCTTATGTGGTTCTTAATATCACCACGTCCACTATGGCTTATCGAAAACCCGGGGCACATATATTTCATCGTACAATGAAGTTTGATGTACTCTTTTTAATAAACGGATATTCCTTTTGTAAATCTTCATTGAAACTGCATTTACGCTTTGGTACCATTTTCTTACAACAATAACAAAATATGCACAAATAGTTCACCGTTTAAATTAAATAAACGTATACCGTACGCAAAATCTTGGTACTTTACCACTACCTAAAATTTCAAATAACTGCGAATATCACATTGGAACTACAAAACTAATTCGCGGTCCTGACAACCTCTTGTGCTGTTTCGGCGCCAGTTCACTAATAATTAAAAATTCCCTCAAGTCAGCCACGGAACAATAATTTTTTTTTTTAATCTGTGAGATTTATGCCAAATTTGCAAATTCGTCCAAAACCGGGACAAATTGGCGTCTCGGATTGCATCGAAAAAAAGTCGGGACAAATTATCAAAAATGGTCGAAAACTAGGACTGTCCCGGAAAAACCGGGACGTCTGGTCACCTTAGTAAAGCAAGCTATTATTTGAATGTGGAATTACCTTTAACTGTCATTGGTTATATTATATACATATATATATCTATACAGTTCTGCTACAATTAGAATCCGCCTTCTACAATTAGTTCTGTTAGTATTGCATAGTAATATTAATGGAATTGCTTTACAAAACTATACGGTGTTTTGGATTTTCACTTACAATAAAAGTGTGCAGTTGAATAATTTTTAATTGTGTTGTAAAAAAAATAAAAGTCGGGTTGCTAATTAAAAAAAATTCATTAACGCTGTCATCATTTGGACTATTTATTTTGATTCTCCTAGCCACGTGAATTCAATTTAGTCCATTTGATCACACGTTTCCTACGGCTATGTGAAAAAGGCATGAGAATATTTTAAAATCTTCTTTCGTCAAAACTAAAACTCTCAGGTAAACTATAACGTAATTGCGTTCTCCGAAAGACAATAAAGAGTAACTCTAACAATAATCAAAAAGAAATTTTAAGGCATACGGATTTGTATACAACACATGAGACACATACATACTTTGCCTTTTGTGTACATCCAGATAAGTAGTAGTTGGGACCATCTGAAATAAATCTACTTATCGGGAGCTCTGCTTATCAGAAGTTAACTTAAATATGAACAGTTTACGGTCAGAAACAGAAAAAAAACATGAAGGTATTATTTAAACATTTCTTGCAACATTTTTTATTGTTAAAATCCCATTTAAAAAATGTTTTTCACTTTTAAGAAGCAAATTAACAAAAGCAAATGGAATTTTTAGTAGCATGGCTGAAAGTACTTAAACATTAAAAAAGTCTGCACATCATAATTTACTACTCAAGGATTCTGTGCTATGTTAGTAGTATACAATGGCGGAAACGGTTAGCATTCAGGCGGCGGCGTGTGACTTTTATATAGCAAAATACTCCGATCGATTTCAGGCGTTCTCAGGCGGCGGCGCATGACTTTTATATAGCAGGGAAAAAAAACGGTTAACATTCAGGCGGCGGCGCATGACTTTTTATATAGCGATATATTTTAGCGGCGAGGCTTCCTCTGACGATCAGACGTATGTCTTTTTATATAGTAATAAACGATAATGGTATTGTTTATACATGTATACAATATATATAAAAAATCGATAATGACGGAAAATTTAAAAAATCGATAATGTTGGCTTAGTAGGGGTTTTTGAAGTGCCTTTTTTGGGCTGGCGTGGGTGACGATGTAGCTGGCGGGGTGGGTTAAGGTGGATTATATATGTATATATATGTATATATATGTATATATGTATATATATGTATATATGTATGTATATATATGTATATGTATATATATTCCATAAATATAGATATATGTGAGTACAAGTTGAAGTCCTTATCTACAAAAGAGTGGTGCGTTTATTGAGTTAGCTGTTGGCGTTGTGCCATAGTCGTGTGTGCCTTGGTTTAGCAGTTGTAAAATATTTAAATACTAAAATCGTTATCGTTCGCCACAATATTGAACCTGTCCCGCATGAAGGAAAGCATTTCTAAGCGACCACCATGGGGCGTCAGAAGGGACATTGCGAAGCACAACAGTATGGTCGTTAGAGTGAGTATAAGAAGTGTGTGACTTAAAATTAAAATGATTACTATGTTTGTGTGACCCATGTGTATTGCTGGATGTTGTAACACCAACAGATGAAGTTATGGTTGACTGAGAAACGTTAGCGCCTGATGGGTGATGGCTTGACCATTCATTAATGGTTGCCTGGGAATAATTCTTGGCACCAACAACATTCCCAATAATCAAATCGACTGGTTTTTCTGACAGACCTGAACCCGACCAGATAAGAAATTGTACATATAGAAGACTGTAAAGTGCAATCTTTACTATCTTGCAATATAATACATTTATATACTTATTATGTTCGCAAATATTTTGTAAACAAAGTATTTCCTTTTTTAAGTGCTTAAGGAGAAGTCATTTTTGAGTTACTTCCCTTGAAAGTAGTTCCGTCATCTTCGATCGGATTCCGCGGACGAATCTAGGCCTACTGCGATTTATTCTTTGCCTGGGTAGGAATAGATTGTTCTTGCTTCAGTATATCTATGGCCTGAATTTATACGTAGTGTTTGTATGAGTAGGACGAGTCTGTCTTATATATGGATATCTTTACATTTCTAAGTCGAACTATGTTGGTTGTCGCTAGAAAAGGTCAAAGGCTATGCAGCGGAAGTATCGCTAGCAGGGGGTGTGATTCATGGCTGTCATCCTGTCGGGATGTCGAATTTTGTTGTAGCCGGCCTATCGCCGAAAAAGTGATCTATAAGTAGATGGGGAAAAGTGATAGTCATTTAGACATGTTGTATGTACTTTACCCCAGTGTTTATTCTCTTTTGCCAAGGAATGGCAAAGTTATATTTCGCATAGAAAGGTAAAACCACAATTTATTATGAACTTGGGCTTCGCCATCGTTGTCGATAAGCAGATGCACAGTGGTACTTTTGAAAAGAATATTTATTCAAAGGAAGATGACATTCCTATGTATCAGCACTAGATTATATGATATTATTCAATTACCTCTATGATAGAAGCTATGAAGAAATGAGGACATTTAACGAATGACCAATTTTGGTCTGTATCCAATAGTGAGTGGAGCTCACGAGAGAAGCACAGCCATGTTGAAATCCATATACTTTGTATTTATCGAGTGAGAAAAAGGGATGCCTGTACTATCGCTCGATGAACCAAGAGATCACTGCTACATGTGAGAACCCATGTCTGGGATTCCTATATCTTTATGGAAAATATATATATATTGAACTTTACGTGAAGGGATATTCGCTAGACGAGGTTAAGTCTAGGAGCCTTCCTATATATTGGTTATGGTCTGACATGCCCAGTCAGTAAAGCCAGATGATTTACATGATGGAACTCTGAATGCTTATTTACGAATGCTCCATTATGATATTTGCCAAGCATGAATGCTAACTTAAGATGATATTCCTGTGATCAACATTATGCTGTCTATGTCGACATTTGTTCCTGTAACCATACACGTACTGTCCAAGTGTGCGTCCCATTAAATGTTATAAAAAAGACCACCGTAGTTCCAGTACTTCTTGAATTCGAACAGTGTGAGTATGAGTGATGTACTACCAACTTGTCAACTCTATCGAATCATTCTACCATTCGCGTTCTGACATTCATATACACACTCATTGTCTACACTCACATTCTTGTCGGAGCCTCATCAAGTTCCAGGACAAGATGACCTGTATGACCAAAACTGTGCTGGGTTTAATGAGTTGACAATCGTTACACTTTACTACACCAGTCCCAACATCTACATTTATCAACTGGTGGACATTCACGTCATTTAACAAATAAAGCGTGATTCAACAACTAGTAGCCAGTATGAGTTAACAACTACAGAGTTTAACAACTGGTGTGTCAGCTTCCTGGGTCAACCTGCACAGTGACCATATTGAGAAGTAAACTACTGAGACCAGACGTTCCTTGGGGTCTGTTACGACACACAAATACATCAACAGTACAACTCTACAGTGATGTCAGCGTGACCTGTCCTGTCGAGAGTATGCGGTAACTAGGTCAGCGTTTGTTGACATTTGGTTCGTTGGACATTTGCCATACAACTGACAGTGTTACACAGCAAGCTTGGTTGAAACATAGAACATTACACATCAGGACTGGAGAATATTTGACAGTGTTTGCGAAAGGAAATGTTATTGAACTGAGAAGTCCTACATCGATTGTTATCATTCACATCAACGATGGAGCTTCTATTTCTGTGTTGAATTTAAAATAATTAGACCAGAAGTATTTGTTTAATAAAGTACCACAGTACTGTACTATTAGGCAGTGTAACTGAGCCTTCTTTACAACACATTCTTTCTGCAACACTCTATTTACATCATATTGCCATACTATTTATGCATTTATGTATTTATGTTTAAATATTTATATGTGATATTTGTTTGTATCCAGCGGGTTGTTGTTTTGGTTGGGCGGTGTCACACAACAGAGTATCCCACGTAATAGAGGGTCTGATGTGTGCGTTTCTATAGGTGCAATTTTCTTGATTGAAAATTTGCTGCGACAGCTGTTGCTATTAGTGTTAGCTGTGAAGACTTACTCATTGTTGTTTTTGTAGTATTCCTCTGTTCTTTAGTTTGTTTTGATTTGTTTGTAATTTGTTGGTCTACCCTATTCTATCTTTCAGTTCTATTCTCAATTTATATTTATATACTGTGGCGTTATTTGTATTTGTTATCCTCTTGCGGTTTATCTTTTATTGTTTTTCCATTTGATTTATTTCATCTCCGCAAATGTTTTCATGTTCTTCTGTATAACTGTTTTGTTTTGTGCCTGATCGACATACACTATTTAAAATATAGTTGATCATATAAATTGATGTACAAGAATCAACTGATAGTTAATTGCTATTACTAAAGGTACACAGTTGATGATATAAAACACTATTTCTGGTGCACTGCACTTATATTATAGAGTGAACCAGCAACTTATAGCTGTTATTATATAAGGATTTATACAAGACCTTTGTAAGGCTTGTTTCACACAGTGATTGGGATAGTTAAGTACTATTTTCCACAGGTTACAAAGTTATCATACAAGGTCTTTGATTAAGACTAAGAAAGTGAATTTATTTACTTTTGCAAATTACTGATCTTATTAGACAAGATGTCTACATTAGATTATTTTATCACACAAGGCAAGGTTCTTGATAAGACTGGTCAGCAATTAGAAGAATGGGCAGTTGCTCAATATGACAAAGCATTAGTTGCAGAAGAGAGAAAACTTGCTGCTGCTGCTGAAGAAAGAAAAGCATTGATTGAAGAAAAGAAATTAGCAGCTGAGGAAAAAAAATTACAAAGAGAGGATGAACAAAAGAAATTGCAGATACAGACTGATGAAAAAAGATTCCAGATGGAAATGGAAAAAGAGAAAAGAAAAGATGAGGCTGCTGCTGAAGAGAAAAAATTACAAGCTGCTGCAGAAGAGAGAAAATTACAAGCTGCTGCAGAAGAGAGAAAATTACAAGCTGAAGCTCAAGAGAAAAAAGCAATAAGAGAACATGAACACCAAAAAGAACTTTTAGCATTTGAGTTAGAAAAGTTAAAGTTAACAAACATAAGTGATGGTAATCAAGCATCTGGTGGTAATGGTAAACCCTTTACTTACAAGGTCAAGGTACCAGCGTTCAACCCTTCCAGTGATGACAGAACATTCTGGCTAAATAGATTTGAACGCTCGTGTCGAGCCCATAATGTGGACAAATCACAATATGCTAACCAGTTATCAGAAAATCTGAAAGGTGATTCTCTGACTAGTTTAAGTTTGGTTGAAGAGGCTGACAAAGATAACTATGATGTTATTAGGGCAGCCTTATTAAAGAAGTATCAGTTGTCTGAAGAGGGTTATCGGAAGTTGTTTAAGACAATGGTGCCTGAGGCAGGTGTAGAATTCTCAGAATTCATTGCAAGGACACGTCTTACATTTGATCGTTGGATTGAGCTATCCAAAACAGAAAAGACTTATGAAGCCCTTATGGACTTGATACTCAGAGACAAGATTATGTCAAGTATAAATAAACCTTTCCTCGAATTCTTACATGAGCGTAAACCTAAGTCTCTAAAAGAAATGGAACAGTATTGTACCCAATACGTCACTGCACATCCGGACGTAGCTATTAGCAACAGTAAGGTTAAAGAAGGTATGCCAGTTGCTTCTGCAACACCATACAACCCTAATCACTCTCACAAATTCCAAGGACCTCAAAATAAGTTTAATAAAAAAGGTAACTATTACAGTTATCAGAACCAAGGTAACCAATCATTTCAGGGTTCTTCTTCGAATACCTGGAGAAGAGCTGACAGCCCTCGATTCAGGGGTGGTCATAATTACAGGAACTTTCGCAAAGGAAGTCATTCTAGAAACTATCCAAGTTTTCCTTCATGGAGACAACAGGATCATAATTACCGAGATACTCATTATAATGAATATGATGATAGTAACCAAAGGAGCTATGATTCAAACCCGAGTAGGGGTTATAATGATGGAAACAATGATAAGTACAGAGGCAATAATAACAGAGGTAGAGCACAATTCAAAAAACATAAAGCTCATTACCAGGCGAACTCTGCACAGCAAGAGTCCCACGAAGCCTATAAACAAAATAAAGATAATGATGACTCTAATAATATGGCATGTGCCGCTTTTGATTTTGGGAGAGCATCTCAGTGCCCCCAATGCAAAACATTATTTGAGCCAACCACAGTGTCTACTTTAAGCTGTGGGCATCCTCTTCCCGCTCTTCCTGCGTCAATCGCGCATGATGGGAGAGGTTCTCTTGTCTTACACAAAGGTTTAGTAAATGACAATCCAGTCTCAGTACTTTTTGATTCTGGATGCACAACTATTGGGGTTAGGCAGTCACTCATAGATCCTTCTCATTCTACAGGCAAAGTAGTCAAATGCGTAACATTTGGCGGCACCATAGAGAAATACTCTACCGCTATCATTAGGATTGCTACTCCTTTCTTCACAGGAGATGTACACGCATGTCTTTTGCCGAATCCGATCGCTGATCTTATCATCGGTCGCATTCACGGAGTCAAAGAATGCACTCCGGAGCAAATTTCCGTTTGGGAAAATCAAAATATGCAATCTGCTAATGCGGTAGTCACTAGAGCTCAAGCTCTCAATATGCCTGAAACTTCATCTGTTGAAGATAATGAAGTGCATAACCAAGATGATCCCTTGGTAATTTCTCGTGACTCGTTTATAAAAAACAACAAGAAGAAGATCCGACTCTTAAGAAATTCTTCACTCTTGTAACGAAAGGTGATCCGAATAAAGATTCAAATTGTAAATCTTGGATTACAATGAAGAATGGCGTACTTGTACGTATGGTGCAAGACTCCACTAAGTCAAGTCATTCTCAGATTCTTGTACCCAAGAATTTGAGAGTTAAGATCTTACAACATGCACACGACTCTCAGTGTGCTGGTCACATGGGTTTTTCCCGTACAAAGATACGGATCTATTGTCGATCCTGTAAAGTATGTCAAGAAGTCAAATCCAAAGGTCCTCGTCATGCTGCGCCTATTCAGGCTGCAGATATTCCTATTCGTCCATTCCAGAAAATGGCGATAGACATCATTGGTCCATTCAAGATCAAATCTGCTAGAGGACATCAGTTTATCTTAACGTGTGTAGACATGTGCACACGTTGGCCAGAGGCTATCCCTCTAAAGAGCATTACTACCGCTGACATTGCAGATGCTCTTTGGCTTATATTTTCTCGGCTGGGATTCCCCGGAGAAATATTATCAGATCATGGCACCCAACTGATATCGGATACCATGTCTCAAGTAATGTCTACTCTACAGATAGAGAGATCTTTGAGTAGCATCTATCATCCTATGTCCAATGGGATGGTCGAGCGACTAAATAGAACACTTAAGAACTTATTAGGGAAGATAACTGAGGATCATCCTCAAGATTGGGATAGGGTTTTACCCGCGGCCCTCTTCGCGTACAGAGAGGTCCCCAATGAACATACAGGGTTTTCTCCCTTTGAACTTGTCTTTGGCGCGCGACCGCGCGGCCAATGTCTTTGCTGCATGATCTTATAACAGCTGACAATATTGACGATGACACAAAATCTTCTTACGAGTATGTCATCGCGCTGAGACAGAAGATTATCGAAGCATGCAAATTGGCAACGTCCTCTTCTGAATTTGCTAAGCAGAAGGCAAGACAATTTGCTAATAAGAAGAGAACTTTACGACAACTTTGTCCTGGTGACAAAGCATTTGTTTTGCTACCTTGTCGTGAAAATAGACTCCTTATTAGTTGGAAAGGTCCGTACGATATAATATCGAAAATTTCAGATGTTGACTACATCGTCGATATTAACGGGAAGCATAAAACCTTCCACATCAATATGCTTACGGAGTTCCATGAACGTCCTGACTATCTACAGCCTATTTTCCAGGCAACGGACGATTCTCATGTCAAACATGGTCATTACTCATCACTGTCTGTAATACAGGATGAGGAAACAAGTTTTTCGGATGTTAATCTTCCGCTTCCAATGATCCCACTTCATTCTAGTGAATCATGGAAAGACGTTACTGTTTCTCCTGATTTGTCTCTAGGAGAACGGCGACAAGTTTCGTCTATGTTACAAACATTTCAGGATGTCCTCACTGACATCCCTGGACAAACTCATGTCATTGAGCATGACATTGTTCTAACTGAACATACTCCAATTAGGGTTAGACCTTATCCTATCCCTATACATTTCCAAACACAGGTTGAAAAGGAGTTGGATGAAATGATAGATTTACAAATAATCGAACCATCCACTTCTGCATATTCTTCGCCGATGGTTATTGTTCGAAAAAAAGACAATAACATACGTCTTTGCGTTGACTATCGCAAATTGAATCAAGTTACGAAGTTCGATGCTGAACCTATGCCTTTACTAGAAGAGCTACTTACTCGTCTTTCTAAATCGCATTTTTTTCACTAAACTTGATTTGTCTAAAGGATATTGGCAAGTTCCATTATCCGAACGCGCCAAACCTCTTACCGCTTTCTCTACTCCCAGAGGCCTTTTCCAATGGAATTTTATGCCTTTCGGCCTTATGAACGCACCAGCTACATTTGTACGCATGATGCGTCGAATCCTATCGTATCGGTCAGATGTCATTGCTTATCTAGACGACATCTGTCTTTTCAGCGATACTTGGGAAGATCACTATTCAGGGTTAGTTGAATTATTATCAACTCTGCGTGAGTATAACCTGACAGCAAAACCATCCAAAGCTTGTATTGGCTTTAGCGAAATTGCTTTCTTAGGCCATCGAGTAGGTCACGGTTTCTTGAAGACAGAAGACCATAATATCACTAAGATACTTAACATCTCTATCCCTAGGACTAAAAAGCAAGTGCGAAGTCTTTTAGGTCTCATACAATTTTATGGACGTTTCATTCCGAATCTGTCCTCTATCATGGCACCTCTCTCTACACTATTAAAGAAAGGGTCGCCTAACATGGTTCACTGGTCTCATGAATGCCAATCTTCACTAGAGAAGATCAAAACTATGTTTTCATCACCACCTATTTTAGTGTTACCTACAACAGATAAGACATTTGTTCTTCGTAGTGACGCTTCATCCACTGGGATTGGAGCGGCACTAATGCAAGAGTACTCTGGAACTCTGCATCCTGTAATGTATATATCCAGAAAACTTAATGCTGCAGAAAGGAATTACTCGGTTTTAGACCGTGAATTATTGGCAATGGTTTGGTCAATTCTCAAACTCCAAAGATTCCTTCTGGGCGCGCATTTCGTAGTGGAAACTGACCAAAAAGCTCTTACGGCTATCCAAAGTAAGAACTTGAAGAGCTCGAGATCAACTCGATACGCAATCGCTCTTCAACCTTTTCATTTCTCGGTACGAGCTATCCGTGGTTCAGAAAATGTGATGGCGGACATTCTGTCCAGATGCCCACATGATGCCACTTAACTGTTAAATATTGGATCTTTTTAATATGTATAACTTTACAACAGTTATTTTTTGTTTCTTTACTAAGATACACATTTGTAATTTAATAATAGAATGATGGTATCTCTACTTAGCGGTTTATTGATGTTTATTCACCGCTGTTCTTTGATGATTGTTTCTTCATAAATCATAAATTTAAGATTATAGTGTGAATTTTTGGTATGCATTGTATAATTACCAGAATTGTATTATACGTACATCACACCTTCCTGGAAACATTTATTCGTAGAGAAACAATTTCTCTCAGATTTTGAGATATATTCTCACCGGTCATATTAGGAATTATAGTTATTCCTGATATTTTCATCTGCGCAGTATTCTTGCGTTGTGAGCCTATTCTACGTTGCTCCTAGATGTATTTAAAAAAAAAAAATTTTTTTTTTTTTTTTCCCGGGAGGTGTGGTAAGACTGTAAAGTGCAATCTTTACTATCTTGCAATATAATACATTTATATACTTATTATGTTCGCAAATATTTTGTAAACAAAGTATTTCCTTTTTTAAGTGCTTAAGGAGAAGTCATTTTTGAGTTACTTCCCTTGAAAGGAGTTCCGTCATCTTCGATCGGACTCCGCGGACGAATTTAGGCCTACTGCGATTTATTCTTTGGCTGGGTAGGAATAGATTGTTCTTGCTTCAGTATATCTATGGCCTGAATTTATACGTAGTGTTTGTATGAGTAGGACGAGTCTGTCTTATATATGGATATCTTTACATTTCTAAGTCGAACTATGTTGGTTGTCGCTAGAAAAGGTCAAAGGCTATGCAGCGGAAGTATCGCTAGCAGGGGGTGTGATTCATGGCTGTCATCCTGTCGGGATGTCGAATTTTGTTGTAGCCGGCCTATCGCCGAAAAAGTGATCTATAAGTAGATGGGGAAAAGTGATAGTCATTTAGACATGTTGTATGTACTTTACCCCAGTGTTTATTCTCTTTTGCCAAGGAATGGCAAAGTTATATTTCGCATAGAAAGGTAAAACCACAATTTATTATGAACTTGGGCTTCGCCATCGTTGTCGATAAGCAGATGCACAGTGGTACTTTTGAAAAGAATATTTATTCAAAGGAAGATGACATTCCTATGTATCAGCACTAGATTATATGATATTATTCAATTACCTCTATGATAGAAGCTATGAAGAAATGAGGACATTTAACGAATGACCAATTTTGGTCTGTATCCAATAGTGAGTGAAGCTCACGAGAGAAGCACAGCCATGTTGAAATCCATATACTTTGTATTTATCGAGTGAGAAAAAGGGATGCCTGTACTATCGCTCGATGAACCAAGAGATCACTGCTACATGTGAGAACCCATGTCTGGGATTCCTATATCTTTATGGAAAATATATATATATTGAACTTTACGTGAAGGGATATTCGCTAGACGAGGTTAGGTCTAGGAGCCTTCCTATATATTGGTTATGGTCTGACGTGCCCAGTCAGTAAAGCCAGATGATTTACATGATGGAACTCTGAATGCTTATTTACGAATGCTCCATTATGATATTTGCCAAGCATGAATGCTAACTTAAGATGATATTCCTGTGATCAACATTATGCTGTCTATGTCGACATTTGTTCCTGTAACCATACACGTACTGTCCAAGTGTGCGTCCCATTAAATGTTATAAAAAGACCACCGTAGTTCCAGTACTTCTTGAATTCGAACAGTGTGAGTATGAGTGATGTACTACCAACCTGTCAACTCTATCGAATCATTCTACCATTCGCGTTCTGACATTCATATACACACTCATTGTCTACACTCACATTCTTGTCGGAGCCTCATCACGTTCCAGGACAAGATGACCTGTATGACCAAAACTGTGCTGGGTTTAATGAGTTGACAATCGTTACACTTTACTACACCAGTCCCAACATCTACATTTATCAACTGGTGGACATTCACGTCATTTTAACAAATAAAGCGTGATTCAACAACTAGTAGCCGGTCACAGAGACTGACATTAGAGCGGGTACGGTATGACAACAGCTCAAAATTACATTACTGTTAGGAGTAAATAAAGGTTTCCAACCAGGGCAATTTTTATTGTTTAGAGACTCCATA
Organism: Oreohelix idahoensis; assembly: GCA_024509875.1. Classification (NCBI taxonomy): domain Eukaryota; kingdom Metazoa; phylum Mollusca; class Gastropoda; order Stylommatophora; family Oreohelicidae; genus Oreohelix; species Oreohelix idahoensis. The sequence goes on along the minus strand of JAMPIV010008052.1, from coordinate 1,382 downwards.
AAGGCCACATAGGCATGATGTGTAGCATTGTCATTAGTGGATGTAAAGGCAACACATGCTTTTGCATGGTCAGGTAACTTATCATAATTCCCAAGATCACTGCATACATTAGAGTGATTTTGTTGGTTATGACTTCTCTGTACCTATTGTTTCTTTTCCTGAGCTTTTCTTAAAACCTAAAGTTTTACCATGTGAATATCTATCATGATGTTCATTTCCATATGGTGTATCACGTGAATATATATCATGATGATTCATCTTCCATATGGTGTATCACGTTAATATTATCATGATGTTCATCTTCCATATGGTGTATCCACACGTGAATATCTATCATGATGTTCATTTCCATATGGTGTATCATGTGAAATATCTATCATGATGTTCATCTCCATATATGGTGTATCATGTGAATATCTATCATGATGTTCAATTCCATATGGTGTATCATGTGAATATCTATCATGATGTTCATTTCCATATGGTGTATAATGAGAATATCTATCATGATGTTCATTTCCATATTATGTATCATGTGAATATCTAAACATGATGTTCATCTCCATATGTTGTATCATGTGAATATCTATCATGATGTTATCATCTCCATATGGTGTATCATGTGAATATCTATCATGATGTTCATCTCCATATGGTGTATCATGTAAGGACTCATGCTCATAACTGTGATGCATATCATCATTGCACCTTCGTTTGTGATTACCACGATCACGGGATGAGAACCCCTGAAACCCTCAGCGAGAAAAACTGTGATGGGGAGCGCTGCGAGGGAAGTTATAACTACCCCTGAAGGATAAACGGAAGTCATTTCCTAAGCCTTCCGTCAACACTCTTCAACCGAAGGTCTACGATCATATGATCGATGGTCATTCTGTGCCAGTCACATTGGCAGTGCATCAAGAAATGAAGGCCCGTTGACCTCCCTGCTTGGGTGAGCGATCATGTACTGTCTGCCAAGTTTCCTGATAAACGTTTTAAGGTCGGTGCTATAGGCCGACAAAACTTCATATCTAAGCATCAAATCATTATCTTACTTATACCTTGTCACGGAATTGCCCCCTGCTTTGCAGTATTGGTCCATCAGTGTTCAACACTCAAGAGTATCTAATATGGGTCTTCAAAGATGTCTACCTTCGCACTAGTTACTCTTGGCAGAGTTGTTGATAGAAGGATAATGATGCGTCTAATCTTCAAGGGGAGTTTTCATAAGATATTTTCAGAAGTCAAAATAATGCTGCACTGGGCAGGCATTTGTTAACATTTATATGAATTCGCCGCCTCCTTTTATGAAGGATTAAGCAATTATTGATTTCAGCTCGCTCAAGCCTCCACCCTAATTTAATCAGTGGGCGAATTCTTCT